>WUAW01004591.1:53207-73798 GCA_017165845.1 Thaumetopoea pityocampa | reverse complement strand
CGAGTAGTCATGGGCAGGTCTATCCTCCGGTGTTGGCTTATCGTTGAATTTTGGGACACGTTGTATATATAAAATACATATACCTATTTAGAGGATGGTGGGCGCGCGATGTGCCGCGCGACGACATCACCGCGTGCTGGAGACAGCACGCTGCGTCCTACTAGTTGTGGGCGTTGTATTATTTTTGTATTTAATACATATACAACTAACACAGGTTGCGTTTCTTTTTTATGTTCTCAGAATTATTTAAGTTGGAATAGTAGGTACTTTTAAGACTGCAATAGTGTGAACAAAATCTACCCGCAGGTCTTTGTGTGAAGCTCGAACAAATAAACAAAAGATAGTTTTATTATCTTTGTATTTCTTTATAGCAGTTTGTAGTAGAAGCCCTAAAATAGTCGATCCGAGTTAGTGCTGGGTCGTTGACGATTCTATAGTCGACGCGACGGAACCTGTACAAAGGGTAAATGTATTATAAATAAATAATTTACAAATATAAAATGGTGTTTCTATGCATATAAGTAACTGAACTAATTAGGAAGATAAATTTTAGGGAAGTATGATAAAAAAAAAGAGAATGTAATAGAACATTTATTTGCATTGTCAGCAAATGTGTGTGCGAGACAGGATTCGTAATGAGATAATCCGCAGGAGAATTAAAGTCGCCGACGTGGCTCAAAGAATTGCAAAACTGAAATGGCAGTGGGCGGGCACATAGCCTGCAGAACCGAAGGACGCTAGGGTCTCAAAGTGCTGGAGTGGCGACCCCAAACCGGAAAGCATAATGCGGGTAGATTCCTGATTAGGTGGACTGATGACCCGATGAAGGTCGCGGGCAATCGGTGGATGCAGGTGACTCATAGCCGCTCAGTGTGGCGATCATTAGAGGAGACCTATGTTCAGCAGTGGACGTCTGTGGGCTGATATGATGATGTGTGACGCTTTGCGACGTGAGTTGACGTCAAAGTCCCAGGTGTTTTGTACGCTAGCATGCATTGCGACCTGACATATCAGGTAACAGTGTACAACGAATATTGCATACGGACCTGCAATAAAAAATGACGGATGACTCCCCAAAAAAATGACGACCATCTATGTAATGTCATTTTCAAGTGACTGTGCAAGATATGCAAGTTGTTCAGAAATATTCCCAACAAATTAAAAGCATTGTAAATTCATATTGTATTTATTTTATATCGTTGTGAATATATTTGTATCCGTAATGGAGGATTAAAATCGCTCTTTTATAGCCGTACGCGTTATTATAAATATATCATCAAGATTCAGTGCATTATTAAATATTTCATATCAACAGGAATTAAATAATATGGCCTCGGCCAGACGGGAAAATTGCGACCCTGAGGACACATGTGGCCCCTGTAAGTTTTTTTAATTGGCCTTGTGATTCAGTTTGCTCGGATGTCTCTCGGATGTCTCTTTTGAAAAATGCGGCGTCTATATTATGCATCGTTACTTAAAATTTCCAAACTGTTTGGGATACCAGGCCATAAAATAAAAAAAAAACAATAATCTACTAAAATTAATACGTACTATTTTCTGTTGTGTTTTTTAATGTAATATATTTATTTAAAGACACTTCTACTATATTATGTTTAGCTGAAAATGTATTTAAATATGTATTTGTTTACTCTCATTTATTATTGCATAATTTAACAATTGCTTTTAATGGTAAAAAAGTTCCCCACTTCTAACCTAGATTCTTATCGGCAAACGATAAGACATTGAACTTTCTTAATCCATTTATGTCTAAATGAAAACATTCATATCTATATAATTTCATCTTTATTTACAGAGTACTTGGGTCAATAATAAATATTTGTATAAAAAAAATATATAAGCCCTCATTTTATCAGACTAAGTCATTTAAAAAATATTTGAAATAAAAATAAATATATTGTCATAAGAGGGCTGTAAGGCAGTGTAGTGTATTTGGTATAGAGGGTGTAAATGGGTTAAAAGGACCTATATATCATATATCGACGTTTGGAAGGTAATAGGGTATAAGCGACTAAAACCAAATTGTTCAATAAAGTTTGAAACTGCAGAAAAATGGAGATAACTTCTTTATTTATTGTCATATCGTGAAAATGGAAACAGCCCCAGAAACAAGAAAAATAAAAGCATTAATTGGCAAAATATTTATTTATTTGATTCGACGTTGTTTTATGAGTTTTTATGTCACTTAGATCAATTGATCTTGATTAAATCAATCGATTCAGTTTTTTTCTTGGGCATAAGTGACAAAAAAGTCATTGTAGAGCCATGGGAGTAAGCGGACTATTTTAAGTAGGATGGCATTCATAACTGATTTACCTTTCAACCGTCGATATGGAAATCTGATATGATAAAAAAGAGCCTTTGTCACATTACAAGGCCATTACGGTTAAGCTCTTAAATATCATTCGATGTCCAAATTCGCACCGTTCTTCCATTTACGTAATGCGAGTGGTATTTCCATCTTTACGTTCAACTTATCGAAAGGATAATATGTGTACGGCTCCCAGAAAACGGGTCTGACTGTACGATATCCGTTATCGAATTTCCTTATGGTTACAATATCTTCTTTGTCCAGGGCGAAGTCGAATATCGAGGCGTTCTCCAGCACCCTCGCCTTGGTGATTGTCTTCGGTATACTCGCGATGCCTCGTTCGTACTGTGGACAATAATAATACTGTGGACACCTTTATTTCGCACAGACCGACCTAACCCCAAATTAGGATCTGTAAATATCAAGGGTTTGTACCTACGTACCAACCTACCCTAACCTACCCTAAGGTTAGCATTTTTTTTTTTACGAAAATAACGTACAATTATAATTACATTAAGGACTAGCTTTTGGCCACGGTTCCCCGCGTGAACGTCGGTTTTCCGCTAGATGGAAAAACCCGAAACAATCATAGATTTATATAAACAGCCTAATAACCTCTTTCACTTGAGCTCTCGTACCCTAACAGCGGCTCGGCAGCCGCCGTTAAGATTTAAAACAGGGATCAAGCGGTATCTTCAATTGTACTGGACAGATTTGAATGAAATATGCTGCAATATTTAAGTTCAAGTATGCAAAATCTACCGGTTTTTGCGTGAACAAACAAGCAAACATCGACATTGTTCAGAAGCTTTTAATTAGTCTACCTATTTTTTCTTTTTAAATATATATATATATATATATATATATATATATATATATATATATGGTAATCTTACAATATCCATATACCATACATATTAATTTCTTATATTCCTGATCTCTAGCTGATTCCACTCACCAGGTATCTCAAAGCAATCTGAGAGACTGTCTTCCCATACTTCTTGGCGATCGCTACCATGGTCGCGTTGTTCAGCTTCGGTTCAGGACTGTCAGGTACTGCGCGAGAAGGTATCATTGTACCGAAAGGAGAGTACGCCACTGTCACGATCTTATTCTCATTGCAGTAGGAGACCAGATCCTCTTGGCCGAGATTCAAGTTTATCTAAATAAAATATTGAGAAAATATATTATTAGAAAAAATCACATACTTAGGACGTCACTAGGCATAATAATACGGGATACTTTAAAGTCAAACCCCATTTGATAAGATGGTTATGCATAACATCGTATAATTATATTAATTATACGATGTTATGCATAACCATAAAAAGCTCCGTAAAATGATTACGTAGAATTTATTGTAACTACGGGTAAGATATTATATGATTAAAATATTGTATAATTAATGCCTATTTAATTAAATTATTATAAAAGATATTTGTTACATAGCTGATATCCAATTAATAAAATGATTATTCATGATAGCTAATCCCCACTTCGTAAGATGACTATGCACGATAAAGTATAACTAATCGCCACTTGATATAATGATCGTGAAAGATATTACATAGCTAAACTCTACTCAAATTATTATGTAGGATATTGTATAACAAATGTCTACCTGATATAGTCATCATGCAATGATATACATGCATCATGTATAGTTAAACTCTATTTAAATGATTATGTTGGATATTGTATAACAAAATTCACTTAACAGATATTGTGTAGGATATTGTATAACTAATTCCCGCTTGATAAAATGATTACGTAAGATATTAAATAGCTAACCTCCACTTGGTTGCAGACTGGTGGAACATTGCAATTAGCCAGCAGTCTCTTCATTTGCTCAATATTGAAGTTGGATACACCTATGGATTTAGCTAAGCCCTTCTTCAGAACTGTTTCGAAGCCGCGCCAAGTCTCCAAGTAATCAATTTTCTCGTCTACACCTTCTTGCTGAAAAAAAAGAGGGTTGTGATAATTTTTATGCACTCGATCCTGACCTACTGGTATTCATGGTCTACCTTCAAACCACTAAGCCAAGTAGACATCGATCAACTGTGTACTGGTATATACTTACAGAGATGGCCATAGGCCAGTGCATGAGCACCAGGTCCACGTAGTCCAGGTTTAGACGACGCAAGGATCCTCGCACGGATACTTCCACGTCAGCCTCGCGGTGGAAGTGCTGCCACACCTGAGGAGCCATCACAAGGACATATCAACATATCTCATGCTACGTTCCTATGGATGTACTACAAGGGCATGCAGTTCACGCGATGGAATGTACTTACTGCCGCCCAGGGACGGGCAGAAAAGATATAAGGCATATCACATTGTTGTTCAAATATATTAAGATGTGTATATTTTTTATGTTTGTATTATTATTTTATATATCAACTAGCTTTTGCCCGCGGCTCCGCCCGCTTGAATGTCGGTTTTCTGCTACATGGGAAGTCCACGGGAGACTAGACGGGGTCTACGTTGGCGTACGCAAATTTCCATAGTTAGATCTAATCTTCACATTTTTTGTCGAGTTTTGGGAATATGGTAGAAATGTAGCTGCAGGGGGTCCACCGGAACCAGCTAAATTTTGAAAGTGGTCTATGAGAAACAGTCTGGGCACCTCTGATGTAGACCGTACATGAATTAGAAATAACTCAGTGGTACGGGACTGGGATCGAACCCGCGACCTTTCGATCGCAAGCTGTATCTAACACAATATCACTATTTATGACATTTATTTCAGTGTAATACCTTGGTGGTAACAAACATTTCTTCCCTCTTCACCACTCCCTCCTTAATTTTCCTATTAATGACCTCCCCCACTTCGGGCTCGACGCGGTACAGGTGGGCGGTGTCAATGTGACGATAGCCGATGTCGATGGCGTACGACATGGCTTCCACCATCTTGGGCAAATCGGATATTTCCACTTCATTCTGAAAAATCACGATTAAATCTTATTGTAGCAATCTGAACATGGCGACTCCTGCACAGAGGGGTGGGATTTGACGTAATCTCCACACATGGCAAGCGTCTTAAAGATCGCAGTAGATGTTAGTTTAATCGCAGGATAACGCTGCTCCTCATTATCCTGGGTTATCCTTTAGCTGGTTCTTCCACCACTCATGGGTAGAAACGAAGTGACGTTATTATTATACCGAAGCTACACAACAAATATTTCTTACTAGCTGTGCCCGCGACTCCGTCCGCGTGGGCATTCACTAAGAGCGAAATTATACATAAATAATTTTCTTCGATCTTAATAACAATGAATGATTAATGATAGATAGATGAAACAAACACCATATATTAGAAGAAGCTTTCCACAATGCAACAGTAAAAACAGCATTCAAATCGGTTAAGCCGTCTCTGAGATTAGCGTGCACAAACGCACAGACAAACAGACAAAATTTCTAATAACTATATTTTTGGCTCCGGTAACGTAACTACAACCTGTATGGATGATTTTTTGTGAAAAAATATTCAATGTATAGACACGGCTCGTTTACGATTTTATTATATGTATAGATATATACTCCTCTCATAAGATAATAGAAATTTAAAAAATATAGGCCGAAAAGAGCATTCTTTTAAAAAAAAATCTTGTTTTTTCTTCTAACAAGTTTCTAATAGATTTTTTATTTGGATAATGTTTTACCTACTTTCCAAGATTATTCCTAGATCATCATTAATCATCATCATCATCATCAAACTGTGGAAGTCCACTTCCGGAAATGGATCTACCCCCTTAAATAGGAGGAATTTGCCATAATCTCTACGCTTGGCAGGCGTCTCGGAGATCGCAGTAGATTTTGATTGAACAACAGGATGACGCTGCTGCCCATTATCCTGGCACATCCCTCAGTTGGTTCCCACAGCACCCACGTGGAGAGATGGAGTGACGCTATTATTACGCCGGCGTCACACAGCCAAATATTAGTGTCTTTTAATTATTATTAACTTATCTATATAAGGTCAGGGAGTACTTAGTATTTTAGCCTGTCCAGCAAATAGACTTAAGTACACGGGTAAGCGACCCCGGCCCCCCGAGCTACTACTGTCTCCTCCTACTCCTTCCGAGATAGTAATAGTATCCTATACTCCTTTTTCCAAATTCCATATTCCTTGCCCAATACAACTTTCCTACCTCATCCTTGATCCTTTCCTTCCTTTTCGTGAGAGCGCAATAAGGGTCTTTAACGCTTTTGAACCTTAAAAATGGCGGCGTCATGGTTTGCCAGCCGACACGTCTCGTTTCCCGCGAGGGCGAAAAGTGGGCCACAGATAGCCACCTTGCTCTTAACAAGTGGAAAGAAGTGGTCTCTGCCTGCCCCAATTCTTCGGTAGTATAGTGGTCAGTATACCCGCCTGTAATGCGGGAGACCGGGGTTCGATTCCCCGCCGGAGAGCCAGGGAAAAAGGCGTGAGTGTATGTATGTATGTATGTTAACTTATCTATGAGTATCGCTTATTATTTTATCATTGTACTTTACGTTGACGTAAGACAGGCTCTGTTCTGAACAGGATATAAGAAGATATGAATAAACTTATTAGCACAAAGTGAATTAGAACCAGTGTTGCCACTCGTTACGTATTTTTTGTATAAATGTCAAAATCCCCGACCAGGTAGACCGAAGACCTGTCGAAGGTCACGGGCAAAAGGTGGATGCAGGCGACTCTTAACCGCTCAGTGTGGCGATCATTATAAAAAGCCAGGAGACAAACATTTGTGCACTGATCTGATCATGATCAAATCCCCGCCGGGATAAGCCATATTTCCCGTATTTCATCAGGTAAATACGTAGGCATTTTCAAAAATGTCAGTTTTAAATGAACCTTAAACCCTTGCTTTATGTGGGAACGTAATGAGGAACTTTAACACTTTTGAACCTTATAAAATGGCGGCGTCGTGGTTCGCCACCCGACACGTCTCGTTTGCCGCGGGCGGGCGCAAAGTGGGTTATGGATAGCCACTTTGCTCGTAGCAAGTGGAAAGAAATGGTTTCTGTCTACCCCAATTTTTTGATAATATAGAATCGACTCAGTAGCCCCGCCTGTCACGCAGCAGATCGGGGTTCGATTCCTCATCGAAGAGTCAGGGAAAAAAGCGTGATTATATTATTTATGTACGTAAATAACAGTATAAAATAGATTCGAATACAACACCATACCAAGGGACTTGAAAGTGTCAAATCGTATCGAGTTTTTAAAATGGCGGACGGACATGCGCACAGCTGATCTAAAGATATCTTGACGAAAAATTTGGAACTGTAGTCGACGGCTCGATTGGCTCATTTAATAGAGATAAACTCTAAGCTCTTCGAGTCCTGGGTTCGAATCCCGGTCAGTAATGAACTTTCGCATCTTCTTCTCGAAAGTTTATGCTGAGTCATGGATGGTAGATTAATCATATACATATATTATAAATAGGGAGGAAGGAATATACACGTTATTAATTTTTTTTAACATTATCTACTAGCTTATTATCAGCTGTGTGCAAAGATTTTTTTATGTTAGCATACCAATTTTTTATTTTTTTTAAAAACTTCATATTTTTTTAAAAATTTCGAATAAAAAATTATACTTATGTATCCATAAGAAAATATTGTACTGTCCTACGCATAATGACATACACATTATTGACGTACATACACTCACACCAATATCCCATAAGGGTAGGCAAAGACCATAGTACATACATACCGGATTAGCTATCTAACAAAGTGTTATGTAATACTATGTTACATGGATTTTCTCCTTATAATTCGAGGAAGCGAAGGTTTCTCATTAAAGTTTTATCATTCGCAATTATATCATTCGAATGTTTACGTTAATAAATCTTCGCGATTTAACAGATGCTTACACCAATTTTCAAAAATACGAATTTACATATTGTCTCATCATGAATTCTACTACGCACTTCATAGACTGTCTCTTGAATATTTGTTTTAATATTTTTTGGATTAACACACTAAATTTTTTTTTTCTTAAGCCCAGAATCAAACCTTCAATTCTTAAAAGCTTCATCTTCTAAAATAGAATGGTCTACTGTGTATAGCTACTGTACAACTTTCTTCTTGACAATTCTATCGGGTGGTGGCGTATTAAACATTATGCTGGTTTGATCCGGCTCGAAGGATCAGCTTTGTAGGCGATAGGATTGTCGAAAATAAAACGATCACGTTAACGTTGGCAGAGAGGGCTCGCGCGTCAGTCAGGCCAGCGACACGTTCGCACGCGCACTCTCTGCCAACGTTAACGTGATCGTTTTATTTTCGACAATCCTATCGCCTACAGCTACCAAAATTTGTGCAGTTGTCAATAACAATCGGCAAAGTTGTTCTTGAAGTTTTTTATTCTATTATAAAATTGGTAAATGTCAAATTTTTTAAATCAAAGATATTTAAAAAGAAAAACTATTCATATCGACTAATTAAGGGCTATTGAAACCAAATCCGTCGATGTTTGTTTGTTCGATCGTCACGCAAAAACTAGCTGGTAGATTTTGGTCAAACTATTACAGTCTTAAAGATACTATTCCGACTTAAATACTGTGGCGTGCTTCATCAAAATTGGTCCAGTAGGATTGAGGAAACAGCTTGATCCCTGTTTTACTAGCCGCCGTTAAAGTATAAGAGCTCAAGTGAAATTAGTTGATGACTTTTTATATAATTATGTGTTTCGGAGAGCTAGTTATTAGTTTCTTACTTGAATTTCGTTGCAGTCCGGTCGATCTTGCGTATGGTAATTGCACAGTAAGTTTGCCCTGTGATTACCCTAAAATAAAGTCGTTTTATAGTATTAATTCAGTTAGCTATTTAATGGTTAACAATCCGTATATATGATAATTAAACATCCCAATAAACTAATATGAAATGTTGAAATACAACTTCAAATGATGTTTCGCTCGAGTTACCGCCAAAACTCAAAAAATACCATTCAAAATAAAATAAAGACAACTATATTTTTTTAATTTCGATTAATGAAATGAACATTAACTAATTGATAAGTATTAGTAGGATAATATAACCATCGAGAATTCGAAAATTAAAAAAAAAAACATAATCCAATCGGAATGTCAGTGTAGCAAGACCTACTGAGGGAATAAATTTGAAAATGAAGATCCCTCTCAGTCTCACATATTGAAACTGTGCAAATATATGTAGAAATAATACCATTTCAGGATAGATTACGAGTATCAGTACGCAGAGTAGACGCGGGGCTCCTCACCTGGTCATGAAGGCCCAACCACGTCCCGTAACCCAGCGCCGGCATTCCTCGTCCATCGTTCAGTTTTATATTTGGAATATTAACCTGAAATCAAAAATAAATTTACATTTTTTTTTAGAATATTTATTATATTATAAAATTGTTAAATGTCAAATTTTCAAAAATGAAAGATATTTAAAAACAAACTACTCGGATCGACCAATTAAGGGCTCCTGAAACCAAATCCGTCGATGTTTGTTTGGGCTTCACGCAAAAATCAGCAGGTAGATTTTGGTTAAACTATTACAGTCTTAAAGGTACTATTCAGACTTAAATCTTGCGGCATGTTTTATCAAAATCGGTCTAGTAGAATTGAAGATACAATTTGATCCCTATTTCAGTAGACGCCGTTAAGGTACAAGAGGTCAAGTAAAAATGGTTTTATGTCTTTTTGTATAAATCCATGACTGTGACAGGATTTCCCATGTAGCGGAAAAGCGACATTCACGCGGACAAAAGATGGTATGTATATACGTATGAGGGGCAAACGGGCAAGCGGGTCAGCTGATAGTAAGTCTGATAGCGACTCTGATGCCTAGCTTGAAAATCATAAGCGCCTGGAGCGCGTGTTTTGACACAGACTCATTGATGACAGACGATATTAAATTTGGATGTATAAAAAAAGTTTTTATAGCCTGCTTGCTCTAATCTAGACTTGTATGTAAAATCAAACAAATTATGTATCGTGAGAAAATTATAATACTAATCTAATCGTATTATTTAGCGTAATAGTTCGGCCCCAGATCGGCTTTCAAGGGGTTTCTCGTGAGGCCCACTTGAGTTAGAGGCCGCGAGCGCCAGTGTATTGTACGTTTGGGATGAGAAGGTTCCGCGCTTGGCGTGAGCGTTTTAGGAACTAGTTTTAAGCGTTTTGGGGACTAGGTGTGAGTGTTTTAGGGACTAGGCGTGAGTGTTTTGGTGATTAGTCGTCATTGGTTTAGGGACTTGGCTTGAGTGTTTTAGGGACTAGGCGTGAGTGTTTTGGTGATTAGTCGTCATTGGTTTAGGGACTTGGCTAGAGTGTTTTAGGGACTAGGCATGAGCGTTTTGGGGATTAGGCGTAAGTTTTTTAGGGATTAGGCGCGAATGTTATGGGCGCTCCGAAAAAATCTTTGAATGTTAGTTTTAGGCGATTTCTAGTGACAATGAACAAATTATTAACGTTTTATTGTACAAAAAAATAAATATGTACATTTATTGGGTATTATCGGTTGTATAATATTACCCACTTGTTAACCTTGAACTTGTTATGATAACGTATTATTGTTTAAGGAGTGATTACAGTCATATATTACATAATTATCATTGTTTACTTCTTGTTTCGCCGTAACAGGTTCGTAAAATAATCTTTAGGCAGTGAATATTGTTATATAATTGTTAAATGTCAAGTTTTGTAAATCAAAGATATTTAAAAAAACTACTCAGAACGATTAATTAAAGGCTTCTTAAACTAAATCCGTACATGCTTTATGTTTGTTTGTTTGAGCTTCAAGCAAAAAGCAACAGATAGATTCTGGTTAAACTATTCAACAGAATCTACCTACAGCTTTTTGCGTGAAGCTCTAACAAACGAACAAACAAACATGTATGTGTGGATTTAGTTTCAGAAGCCTTAATAGTTTACAATCTTAAAGGTACTATTTCGAATTAAATATTGCGGCATTTTTTATCAAATTAGTCCAGTAGAATTGAAGATACAGCTTGATCCATGTTTTAGTAGCCGCCGTTAAGGTACGAGAGCTCAAGTAGATATTTAATAAAAAACTACTCAGATCGACTAATTAAAGGCTTCTGAAACCAAATCCATAGATGTTTGTTTGTTTGTTTGTTTGTTTACGCGAGCTTTACTCAAAAAACAGCAATTAAATTTTGGCCAAACTGTTATGTCTTAAAAGTACTATTCCGACTTATAATTAAAAAAAAAAATAGTGTGGTATGTTTAATCAAAATCGGTCCGGTAGAATATAAGATACAGTTTGATCTCAGTATTAGTAGCCGCCGTTAAGGTACAAGAGCTCAAGTAAAATTGGTTCTAAGGCTTTTTATATAAAAAGTTGAACCCACGATCTTTGGATCACGAGCTGTGTCACTAGACTATCGTGTACTTTGTGACACACCAAGAAATAATATAGAGAAAGGGGAAGCAAAGAGAAAAGTATGAGTTTGGTTGGCGTTATTATTAAGTGATCTTTTCCAGGCAATCGTTGAATGAAGATAAGTGTTAAAACTAGCACGTGGCGGGCGAGTATTGATAACATCGAATCAACCATATTCATACACATCGATGGAAAAAGAACGTGTTTGCTCTAAGTACCTATAACTCAACTTCTTATTAGAGTTAAAAAACTGCCAAAAAAGACAAGTTTTTAACGAGATAAGGTACAAATATGGATACTTTTTGGTTAAAAGTATCCATATAATTAAATGCTATGATATTTTATACGATTTTGCGACGGTTTTTTGACGCAAAGAAAGTTGTGTATTAATTATATATAGCAAATACGTATTATATTTCATAATATATTCCGAAACGGTCAGAGATGTACTGATAATTTTTATAAAATCGTTTTTAGTGCCATCTGTTGGTTGATAACGGAACTTGATAAAAAGTATAAGATCCAATTTCACCAAGCTCTGTTAGTTTAAAATTTACTACAGTCGCGGGTCTTCTATGGAATAAAATTTATTCAAGTCAATAAGTCTAGATGTCACTATCTGAAAATTACCTAAAATCCTTCTTATCTCAAATATTTTTACGCTCTAAGATTTACTGGAAAACTTAATTTTTGAGTTAAACTCGCCCTTGTATATCTTTTTTCTTTAATTACAAATGTAATTATTTGCAATAAAGAATAAATAAATAAATAGTTAACATAATTAAACATCGATTACAAAAAGTCATCTCAAACATATTGATTGAATTTAAAAATTTATAGGTTATGTTCGGTAATACATTCCTAATTAGAATAATGAACAGTTTAATTTTTTTTAAGGTAAATCCTTACATTAGGTCGTCCTGGGTTTATAGTTTTAAAATAAATTTTAATCGACAGAACATCCACGGCTGCTGTAAATTTTAAATCCCATTTGGCACAATTCAACCATTTGTAAGAAAAAATAAAATAAAATCACATCGTAATAGAAGCTGCCATTACGATTATGTATGTTTATTGTGGTAATTAAGATTTTACTGTAGTGGTGAGTGTAAAAATCCTTGTTAAACACGAAATAACACAATAAATGGCCAAAAATAGGTGTGACGACGAGCGAATCAATGAGAAGCGTGTTAGGTTGTTATAGAACACGTAATAAATAGTAATTAACAAGTGTCGATTGCGCCAAGTGGGACTCGGAACAATATTTACAAGAGCGGCGCCTTCTATCGATTAAAATTTATCTCGAGTCAATAAATCTAGGACGACCTAACCTAAAGAATTACATTTCTCATAAATAAAAATAACCATTGCGAAACTGTTTTAATTAGATCCAAACATGTTATTAAAAACACGAAAATAGGACTGACCTGCGGCATTTTGAATTTCGCGTGGGCGATACTACAACTCGGAAGCGCTCGAATCGACTGACAGCGTCTGCCTGCGCGCGAGTCTGTGCAGAGCACTAATTAGTATGTGACCTTGAGATAGATTAATACAAGGCTACAATACCAGACGTTTCTTTAATATTGCTTGTGATTGACTGTGACTTAACAATACTATTAAAAAAAATTATATTTCTTATACTATTATAAAATTGTTAAATGCGAAATTTTCAAAAATCAATGTTATTTAAAAACAAACTACCCAGATCGACTAATTAGGGGCTTCTGAAACCAAATCTGTCGAAGTTTGTTTGTTTGTTTGTTCAGTCTTCACGCAAAAGCCAGTGGATAGATTTTGATTAAACTGTTACAGTCTTAAAGTACTATTCTGATTTAATTAAGGCAGCATGTTTAATCAAAATCGGTTCAGTAGAATTGAAGATACAGCTTGATCCTTGTTTTAGTAGCCGCCGTTAAGGTACGAGAGGTCAAGTAGAAGTGGTTCGTTGCTTTTTATATAAATCTATGATTGTGTCGGGATTTCCCATATTGCAGAAAATCGACATTCACGCGGGCGGAGTCGCGGACAATAGCTAGTAATTTATATTATAATAGGTATAATATATTAAAAAAAATTATATTTAATCTATTTCATAATAAATTCGTTTAATGAATAAAATGAGTAATGAGGTGTGCGAATTATAGAAGTCTAGACAAAAACAATACTGACGACATTAGTTCATGTTGCTGTTGTTTGGCTAAAAACAGTGCGCGCCAAAATAAAAAATACAGGCCGAGAAATAAGATACAGCTTCTCGACAGAATTCCTGGCTAGGTTAGCCAATATCGAGACAAAGAAAATGCAACAAAAATTGTTTATTAAAAACCAAAATTTTAATTTATGTTACCTGAAAAAAAAAATATTTTCACATAATATTTAAGTGGCAAAACGAAATAGCCTTTTATAATACATACTACGTACTTTTAAAATAAAACTTGAAAATAATTAAAAAAATCTTAACTTGGGAGTTGATAAATCAGTTTATTTTAAATAAGCGTCATCTATATTATATTACTAGAACTATAAGGAAGAACTATTATTTTTTAACTATTTGATAACAGATGTCGCGGAACAAATTTAATATTTACGTTTCTACTCCACGGCAGATGGCGCTACAAGGACAAACACTAGTTTCTAATAAATTACTAGTATGCAATTCTTTGCCCAAAACGCTGCATTGAATGCTTATGTCATTAAGCACAATAAACTCTTTATTAGGCACTAGTTGTCGCTCACAGCTACGTTAGCATAGTCTAAATATTTGACAATTTTTAGACTTTCTAATGCTAATTTTCTATTAATTTTTAAAGTTTTTCAGTTGTTACCGAGGACCACCAAAGAATTCTGAGATAAATTGTGATCTATAATATTACCTGAGAAGCCTTCTATTTGTTAATGAAAATCGCATCGAAATCGGTTTAGTTGTTTCGGAGATTAGCCCGGACAAAAAACAGATCGACACAATGATAAAAATTTCAAAAATAGTATAATATTCCCAGTGTCTTGGGTTATTCATAATTTAGAAAGTTAAACATTAACTAAATAAAGAATTTCATCTAAATCGTTAGAGTCGCCGATTATATAATATACTAGCTTTCGCCCGCGGCTCAGCTCGCGTGAATGTCTGTTTTGCGCTACATGGGAAATCTCGAAACAATCCTAGATTTATATGAAAATCCTAAGAACCGCTTTTACTTGAACTCTCATACATTAACGGCGACTACTAAAACCGGGATCTGTCTGTATCTTCAATTCTATATCTTCACGCCACAGTATTTAAACTGGAATAGTGCCTTTAAAACTGTAAAAGTTTGATCATTATCTACTCCTTGGTCTTTGCGTGAAGCTCGAACAAACAAACAAACAAACATCGACGGATTCGGTTTCAGAATCCTTTAATTAGTCGAACTGAGTAGTTTTTTAAATATCTTTAGTTTAAGAAATTTGACATTTAACAATTTTATATTTGTATAGATACGAGTACCCATTACTTGTTTAACCTTTAAAATAAATTAAAGAAAAACAAAAGCTTCATTTGCTCAGCTACCTTGATCGTTTCGAATGTCTGTCTGTCCACTTGAACGCCGAGAGAGTGACTTGTAAGAAAGTTTTTAATTAAAAAACCCTGCGCCAAGTGGCGATTGCGAGGCGTGAAGATACGCAGCCGTCTCAACGAGAATTATCTTTGTTTTACGAGAAACTCTATCTTATTTTCTAAGAGCCTTTTTTTCAACTGTGAAATGTCTGACGTTCGTTTGAATCGGGAAAGTTACTGGATTAAGTATCGTTTAAGTATCTACAAAATTTGGGTCAGGTTTATTTAGGTCGTCGTTCGCCTACCGACACGTCTCGTTGCCCGCGGGGGCGAAAAGTGGGCTAGGTATATGAACTTTGCTCGGAATAGGGATAGTTACTTTGCTCGTAGCAATTGGAAAAAGCGGTCTCTGCGTACCCCAGTTCTTCGATAGTATAGAGTCAGTATTCTCACCCGTCACGTGCGAGACTGGGGTTCAATTCCCTGCCGGAGAACCAAGAAAAGGGCGTGATTGTATGCATGTATACATAAATTGCCACATAAATGTATACATGTATTGCCCAAAAACAGTCTCGATCTTGCAGACAAGGCCGGCAGACAGATTGATAAGATATCGCGAACGGAGATAGGCTTTGAATCATTATCGTCACAACCACACAGCGAGGCCGCGGGTTGTAGCTAGTTCTATAATATGAGTCGTCTAGAATCAAAGGCGGCTATCACATTTTGAGCAATTTTTGAGTAACCAAAAAAAAAGAGGTTATTAAATATTTATTTGACGTCTTTAAAACTAAATCAAGATTTAGTATTGTTTTTTTTTTTAATAAATATGGCCAATATCAATTCAAACAGACGTACTATTTAAAACTTTGAATTTTTGTATTGTGAGCTAACAACTGCCAAAAGTGAGATAGCCATTTTGATTCTAGACGACTCATAGGTATATAAACACTGAACGGTCTTCCTTCGTCACTTGATAAGAACAGAACCTGGTTCGATAAGTAGTGATTAGGTCTTGTAAGGCTTGCAAGACTCTAATAGTGAGTGCAACACTGGGTATGCAAGAACAATATACCAATACTAAAACCTGATTTACTGGTGTGTGAGCAAGACTATGTGAGTCTTGTCACGTTCTTGCATAAGCAACACCACCAAAGATGTACTACGGTCAAATATTTTGAAGTTCAACTCATAGCTATGGTCGCAAGTCTTGTAAGACGATACATGTATAGATGGCCTTAGTTCTTCCATGAATTCCAAAACAATTGACCGCGCGGTTGAACCTTGATGAAATGACGAACAGTCAGATAAACTACTTTCAATTTAATTAGTGTTTAATTTTTTGCTGTTACGTTTACGTTTTTTTTTCCTTAAATTGCTGTATCGAGCTGGCATAATGATAATGACACTCCATTTCTTCCTATAGGTATGTACTGTGAAAACCAACTGAAGGTTGCACCAGTATAATGGGTAATAACGTTATCCTATGATTCAGTCAAAATCTACAGGACGCCTACCAAGCGTTGGACATTATGGCAAATTCCCCCTTTTAAAGGAGGCGGTTCATGTCCAGTAGTGGACTTCCAAGGACCGATTATGATGATGATTGTAACAAAGTTAATTTACTAAAGAAAATTTAAAAGAAAATCTTTGGTAACTTGACAGTTTAAACGTAGCACACATCTTAAGCTGCACCCGAGAACGGGGACTAATTAAAAAAAACTCCCTTTCGGAGGGCGGTTTTTTATTTACCTTTTTTTAAGACGAGCGAGAGTCACGGTGATACAAATCGTCGTTTTAACGTTGTGAAAACAAATTGAAATTGTGTAGGATTAAAATGATGCTATTAAATACTCTTATTTTATATAATTACCTTAAAATAAACCAGCTGATGCACGTAACAATATATAATTGTCGATTTTTAATACTGGCCAATGTGAACATCGATATCTTTCAATCTTGTTAGAATTCCAAATTCAAACTAATTATAGCTAATATATTTTAAATAAAATCAATTGTTCATTTGTTTTCCCGCCGTTCGATTTTTATTTTTGATTTTTCATATCGATACATGCGCGTTATTATCGAATACGAGTTCCGTCATTTTTTTATGTATTTTATGGCCTGGTATGTGAGACCCTTTAAGTCATCACTTTAATACATACTTTCGTCAATTTAACAATAAAATGCGGATGTATCACATTTTATTGCTTCTTGAGTGTTTTGACGTTAATCGGAAGAATTGCCCGCAATAATACTGCCTTGAAAAATACGATCACTGTTGAATCTTAGTGGCAGATTAATATAATGTTTCAATATTACTCACGATTATTGACGATTGTTACACATAACAACACCAAGTATACATATCAAACGTCACAATAAACTAATATAAATTAAAAAAAATAAAACATCAGGTGATGCTTCACTCGGGTTGCCGCCAAAACTCCGAGTTCCGTCGTGGTATCGAAATAGCACAGATGCCACCAACATCAATGACATGTATGGACCAGCAAGTGACCACACGGCGCGTTTTTTGATTTAATCTCTTCAGTTCTGGATTTTTTATTTTTTTGTTTATTTATTTTGATCTCAATAATGACACCCATGCCCAAACACAGACGAAACCTCACGATAATGAATTGAAAGATATATTAGAAGCAGATTCATCTCAAGCCACGTCGGAATTAAATATATCATCATTATCAACCTGTGGCAGTCCACTGCTGGACGCAGTCCTCTCCCAAGGCGCGCCACTCAGCCCGATCTTCGGCTGCACGCATCCAGCAGCTGCCAGCCACTTTCCGCAGATCGTCGCTCCATCTAGCCGAGGGGCGTCCCGCACTGGGTTTGCCCAAACGCGGTCTCCACTGCAGAACTCGCGTGCTCCAACGAGTGTCGGTTCTGCGAAAAATGTGACCAGAACACGGTCGCTTTAGCCTGCTTATTCGAGCGGCTATGTCGGTAACCTCAGCTCTCTGTCGGATAGCCTCATTTCGGATTATATATTATATATACTTTTCATTAAAAAAAGGTATAACTTTTATAAATATAACAGGGCAATTGCATAAGTTAGGAGCTAATAATAGTTGGAATGATAATAATGTTATACATCATATGTCTATGTATTTTCAGGACTGTAAGAAATTACAGGCAAATCATCTCGGAGATGTGTTTCCGTCTATAGTAGTGTTTTGTACACACAGTGACTAAAACCCTAAATAAATCAATTTGCACTGACTACCGCGCGCCTCGCACTCTCGCATCGATCACTTATAAGTAGCGTTAGAAGTTAATTATACATATTAAATTACGCTTAATGTGTATAATAGTATGTGTATAAAATTAAAATTATAAAAGTATTTCTTTTTAGGTCAGGGAGTACTTAGTCTTTTAGCCTGTCCGGCAAATAGACTTAAGTATACGGGTAAGCGACCCCGGCCCCCCGAGCTACTACTGTCTCTCCCTACTCCTTCCGAGATAGTAGTACCTATATCCTATAATCCTTCGCCTAAATTCCATATTCCTTTATCAATACACCTTTCCCACCTCATCCTCTTTCCTTTCGTGTCCATTACGCCGTGGGAATGCAATGAGGAAATAATACTTTTGAACCTTATAAAATGGCGGCGTTGTGGTTCGCCACCCGACACGTCTCATTGCCCGCGGAGGCGAAATGTGGGCTGTGGATAGCCACTTTGCTACATCAAACGATCGTAGCAGGTGGAAGGAAGTGGTCTCTGCCTACCCTTATGGGATATCGGCGTGAGTGTATGTATGTATGTATGTATGTTATCTGCAGCTGCTAAGATGCCTTTTCCTAAGTAGCGGAAAACAGAGATTCACGCGGACGGAGCCGCGGGCAAAAGCTAGTTATGATTAAAATTTGATCCATTTTTTTTTTATTGCAGGCTCGAGAAGCTAGCTTCAAACCATATGTTGATTTTTTGAAGAAACAAACTTTATATACTGCACCTTCTTGGAAAAATAATGGTTACTGTTTCATGTTAGCAGATCGGCCATTTAGTTGGGGATGTAAGAAGCAATTGACAGTAGTCTTCGACGTAAGCAGAGTACATGACGTTGACTAGTGCTGCTACGGAAGCTGTCTTGGGAGGTCAGTTCTCTGATATCACTGGTAACGCTGATAAGGTGACGGTAGACCCGTATACACAAAAACTTGTTTCCAATCCGATCCATCATGATAGTGTAAAACGTATGTATACAAAATATCATTTTAATAGAATGAAAATAGTAAATGATATAATAGATATCCAAATATTTCCAAACTGATAACATGATAGCAGATATGTTAGCAAAGCCTTTAAGGCCTGTAGCACATCTTAGGTGTATAGGAAAACTAGGCTTAATAATTAATTAATATCTGTTTATATAGTATATTTTGTGTGATTAATATGTTAGTTTTTGTTAGACTGCACGGGTAGCGCAGTGGTTTTAGCGTCCACTGCGCTGTCGAGGGTTGTGGGTTCGATCCCCACACGGGACAACAACTTTGTGTAATCCACAAATTGTTGTTCTGAGTCTGGGTGTTCTGTGTTCCCGTTATTTGGATGTTTGTAAAGTCCCCGCGACACAGGAATTAATTCTAATGCGGGAGTTAGTTGTCTTAAAAAAAAAAGATAGAAAAGAATTATATCTTTTTGCTTGTTATTACTTCTTGCTTTATTTTCTGTTTCCATTAAGGGGGAATTGTAATAAAAACTATTTCATGTTTAACTAGATTTTGCCCGCGGCTTCGCCCGCGAGAATGTCGGCTTTCGGCTACATGAGAAATCCCGAATCAATCATAGATTTATATAAAAAATCTAAGCACCACTTTTAATTGACTTCTCGTACCTTAATGGCGACTACGAAAACAGGGATCAAGCTATGTCTTCAATTCTACGGGATCGATTTTGATGAAACATACCGCAGTATTTAAGGCGGAATAGTACCTTTAACATTATAAGTTTACTCGAAATCTAGCGGCATATTTTTTAGTGAAGCCCGAACAAACAAATAAACAAACAAACAACCATTGACGGATTCGGTTTCAGAAGCCCTTATTTAGTCGATCTGAGTAATTTGTTTTTATATGTCCTTTATTTTTTCTAAATTTGACATTTAATAATTTCATAATAGTATAGACTAGGACCAAAATTGGTCCTAGTAGTAGTATAGACTCGGACCAATTATTATAGATGTAGATAAGAAAATAGTATTGTGTTGTATGTCGTTTATTTGAACTTACTTCAATAAGAACGTTACTAGATACTGCATATCTATTTTTACCGCAGGTTCAAACAGAATACAACATATCGCTCATCCAATAGAACAATGACGTAATTACAT
>WUAW01004589.1:39542-51348 GCA_017165845.1 Thaumetopoea pityocampa | reverse complement strand
GTCGCTTACCCGTATACTTAAGTCTATTTGCCGGACAGGCTAAAAGACTAAGTACTCCCTGACCTGACAAACTTTTCAGTCGGTTATTAATGGTTCAAATATAAACAACTTATACTTCCAATAAGTATAGCCTATAAATTTTGAGTATAAAATATCTATTTACATATTAAAATGGGTTTTAAACCAATCTGTCAATATAGTACCCTTAAAACAAAGTCAATAAGAAAGAATGATGTACATAATATACTTACACTTTATTAAAATAATAATCAGACACGGAAATAAAAATCGTATATAATAAAATTAAACCTCTAAATAATCAAGAAATGGCGCGCTGGCCGGCGGCCTGTAACGTTTCATTCATTTCATTTTCCTTTTGTATAGCAATAGCTGCACTTTAATTGAATTAGCGGTCGGCCTCATGATCTCCTTATGTGCTGATCAGTCGGTCCGCAATGTTTTATAGACCTCTGTTTCCCACCAAATGCCTCAAATATGTAATCCATGCCGATTGATATTTGTTTGAAGACCTCTGCAACCACATCGCCAGCATTATTCAGCGTTGACGGATGTCTCTGTAAGATCAGACGACGATAGAATGTAGACACACCTTGCATATCAAGAAAATGTTTGTTCCTTCCTCCAAATCTTTTTGTCAGATCTCCTGCAGTTAAATTATTTTCTCTAGGCACACGGGTTACAGAAAGGGGGGTGAACTTTTTTAATGGGTGTAAACCGCATATAAAAGCTGTGGCATGCCATCCAGCGGTGCACGTCAGGCAATTTCTGCACGATAAAAAAACGCCTCCTACAATCGAAAGATACCTGAATACTCATTTGTGAATCATTATTTTAAAAAGATGACAAAAGCTTTTACCATACTTATTTGCCTTCTGATAAATAGAGTTTTCAATTTCCAAACACACAGTAGCATAGCGGCACATAATAGAACAAGCCAGATGTACAAAACATAAAATGTTCTTTATGAGACAAGCTTTCGCTATTATAACGCATCCACTTTCAAATGATCTGCCATGGTGTATACGCTTTCTACTTCTTCTATGTCTTGACGAAGAAAAGAGGGAATCATGAGGGTTCTTAATAATTTGGGAGAACGACTGGGGTCGTTGGCGGGTGTGAACTCGTAATAATCGTATGCGATTGTTTCACAGCAAGCAGTGATATGAGTATTATATTAACAAATCAAATATTTATGATACTCAACGAAATTTACGTAGCAACGAAGAGATATTTTTGAAAATATTCTTGTTTTAATATAACTACCATGCAATATAGCTGAACCGTTGCTGCTGTAAGAGAACAACGCGGTTTCCAGAAAAAAACCTAAAATCAAATTGTGGCTATTTATAAAGATTGGAAAAATCAAAATTAATAGATATATGCTTAATGGTGCTATTAATTATAGCATCATCTAATGATGATAATAATTTAGCCCGTGGAAGCTTGCTGCAGACCCTGGGCCTCCTTAAAGGGAAAGCATTTTCCATAATAAGGCATGGCAGGCGTCTTGGAGATCGCAGCAGATTTTGATTGAATCACAGGACAACGTTGCTGCTCACTATCCTGGTACATCCATTGGCTGGTTTTCATAGCACACAGGAAGAAATAGAGTCACGCAATTGTTACGCCGGCGCCACACAGGATATATTATTATAATTATATAATTACATATAAACGATGTAAATTGAACAGATCGGAACTAATTAAAAAGGAGGCTATTACTGTAACAGATATTTTCGAAAAGCCGGCGCGAATACGGATTTAAATGCAGCATTGAAATAAATTACTGCATTTCAACACACATGTTCCAATTGACCTCACATTACTAATTAAAGCGCAATGTGTAACAATTTATTACGTTTTATTTTATATTGGTCTATAAGTTTGAGAACAAAAATAGAGCACACAAATAAAAAAAATGTTATCAGTTATACTTAATTAGACTAAATATATTCCCAAAAATGACATAAACTAAATAAGCTTTTCACAAAAGAATCGATTCACATTATAAATGCAATCATGATTTTTACCTAAAAGGTCATTATTTTAAACAATTTATTACTTCTAATGTGACTTAAAATTATCACATTTAGTGAATTGGGTATTATTAAAAACTAGCTTTTGCCCGCGGCTCCGCCCGTGTGAATGTCGATTTTCCGCTACATGGGAAATCCCGACACAATCATAGCTTCATAGAACCACTTTTACTTGACCACTCGTACCTTAACGGCGGCTACTAAAACAGGGATCTGTATCTTCTATTCTACTTGAAGGTACATCAAGTCTACCGGACCGATTTTGATGAAACATGCCGTATTATTTAAGTCTAAATAGTACCTTTAAGATTGTAATAGCTTAACCAAAATCTACCCACTGTTTTTTACGTGAAGCCCGAACAAACAAACAAATAAACAAACAAACATCGACGGTTTTGTTTTCAGAAGCCCTTAATTAGTCGATCTGAGTAGATTGTTTTTAAATACCTTTGAATTTTAAAAATTTGACATTTAACAATTTTATAATAGTATAGATTAATGTTTAAAGTTGTTGTTATATAAACTAAATTTTGATAAGGACTACTGAATAGCATCGGAAATGGCGGAAAACGAATCGTTATTGGCTTTAAATACAATATCATCTTCTAAGTGTTCAATAATTGAGGTTGGTAAATCATTCCAAATGATTAATGTGTTCCGTTGCATACTAAATTTTACTAGCATTTTTTATTATATTATCCTGTTTCTTTTTAATATTTATATTCTTTGGGTGAGTTTTTAGGACGATTGTATTTTTATTGATTTATTACAGTTGATTTCTTTATATACATCTTCATTAACATGAGTTTTATATTGCAATTTGTAATTATCTCACTTTACACTTACTTCGAAAATATTTTTAAAGAAACTCTTCTACCAAATACAATTTTGTGTTTATGAATTGCAGTGCAGTAACAGATAGAATACAAATTAAACCGCAATAAACATGCATTTTAATGACAAAACATGGAACATCACAACATATCCTGCGCGTTCTGATTTGCAGCAAAAGAAATTTATTATATTTTAGGCCTGCATCTTTTATATNNATCATCATCATTTCAGCCCGTAGCTGTCCACTGCTGAACATAGGCCTCTCCAATCAAATTCCAGCGCGACCTGTCCATAGCCACCTGCATCCAGCGAGACCCAGTGATCCACACCAGGACGTCGGTCCATCTCGTAGGTGGCCGTCCCACACTGCGCTTGCTTGCTTGCTCTTTGTATTAAATTTGTAGTAAAAACAATAAACAACAACTTTTTAATTAACAGTAACTTGTTTTATTGCATTTTAATCTATACGATATGAATTTTATCTATAACGTGATCAACGTTTAAATACATCTTACATTGTAGTAACCGTTACACAATGTATTAACTAGTATTCTTCTAAATAAAAGTGTCTACACTTTTGGCGTTCAATTTAAGTGTCTTCTAATTTTCATACAGAAATAAGAAACATACTTGTGACGCTGTGTACGTACGGACCAGGAATCCTTAAAATACACAGACATATAAAGTGTGTATTACGAAGGTTTACCATTTGTACGGTAGTATCATCATTATTATCCCCAGTCCATATTAGCCCCACTACAGGAGCAAGGAACTCCCCTGATCACGAGGGGGATTAGATTGCGGTGCACCACGTTGGCCTAATGCGGATTGGTATATTTCACAGACCATTCATTCATTCATTCAGACGGGCATTCATGTCTCCTCAGAAACTTTTCCTTCTCTGTTAAGTACATTGGTATCTACAATATAGACGGTACATGAGTTAAAAATAACATAGTGGTACAGGATCAGGATCAAACCTACGACCACTGATCGCAAGCCGTGTCTATTATCACTAGACCATCAATGTACTTTAGTATATTAATAAGCTATTTGACGTTTGCTGAAACATTTAATATTTTGAACTTATCTTTGCAAATATCTCTGATAACCATTATTAGATGCGGCAACGAAACGCTTACATATTAATGATTTCTAATAAAACAAGACCAATGGAAATTTACTACCTAATTTCATTCGGCGGATAGTCACAGATAGGGGGCAAACTACATACCCCTTTCACAATGCAATTAACGTAAGTAACAAAACTCCCAAGGCGGCTATACGCTATTCTTAGGCAGTCCAAGGTCTAAGTGATAGGGGTGAATGTATTACACGTGAAACTGCTTTGGAAGTTTCACAAAATACTTATGTATGGTTAGAACTTTGTAGGCCACAATGCGTACACCACAGCATTGCCGATTTAGTTTTAAAAACATAGGGCTACTGTTTCCTTATGTGGATGCCTGTAAAGATATTTGTAATAAGAACTCTAAGCTAAATGGCTCAATGTCCCTAGAATAAAATTTTAAAACGTTTTTTATTAAACAGACATTGTTTAACAATTGATGTTCGACATTGAAGAACATTTGTACTCGTCAGAGATATGTTTTTAAAATTAGTTACTTGTTTATATGTAGTTTCTAAAGTTAAATCATACTAGCAATAGCTGGAATTTATTCTAATATATAGCATACTTTATATACTGTAACTTTTATAACAAAACAGCATTCCGAAGTTTTCCTCAACCAAGTCTTAGTTAAATTAGAATCGCAGTGTATTGTTACAAGTCCCTATTTCCCACTGCCGATGGGATTATTGTACATAATATCACTAAAATGATGATGTATATAGATAGAATATATTATTAATTTAGTATTTATTATTCATTCTGTTAGGGTTATTTAATTGACTAATTTGTTCCTGGATTATTTTCAAAGGAAAAGAATTACGAACCAGTGCAAATATATGCACAAGGAATACTGAATCTGCATTTTATTTCAAAATTCTATTTCTATACTTTTGTTAACATTATAGAGTATATAAATGGACACGTCTGCGAAAGCTAAAGGTGAAAGCGAAGCTTCTAGAAACAAAATATTCTCTGTTTATAAACACAAAATGAAATCAGCTATTTATTCAGTGAACTAATTTGAAAGTAATGCCAATTTAACATTGGTTAAACTGTTCTATAAATATTATTTACTGAATGATTGAGAGAACCGCTTTCTATTGCGTACTTTGCAAATGCGGAGCAATGGCGCTTACTATATTAAAATGAAACATTAAGCTAAATTTAATAAAGTCGCTAATTAATATAAATTTCCAATTTTGCAGAAAGTTACTCGCCAAATAACATGTATGCGTCATAAACTTCAGCCAATCACGTGGAATAATAGCGCGACTTTTGCAAGTAAAGGAATCAACCGGCGAAATCTAACATTTGTAGTGGCAGAATCTGGCGCAGCTTTTCTAGGATTACTACTCTAGTAGGCTACTTTGACCGAGTAACTCTTTTTCACCGAAGTTCCTCATAGGCTCTTTTTTAAATTGTAATTTTCTTGCCCGTTTAATTGTTGAACGGTTAGTCCAGGGGCCCTACAGCCGGCAAGTCAACAGCAACACACATGGGTCTCCTCTTTAAATAGGAGGAATTTGCCATAATCTCCACGCTTTGCAGGAGTCTTGGAGTTTTTGATAGAATAACGCCTCTGCCCGTTATCCTGGTACACGCCTTAGCTGATTCTCACCGCATCCACAGGAAGATGGGGACGTTACTACGTGCGGCGCTATATAATACATGATGTTTGTAGTCAACGCAATTGCTTAACATCAGGTAACTCGCATTTTCGTTTATCCCCTCTTCAATTAAATCAATAACAAACTAGAAGGGATTTAACTTTAATAAAATAACCAGTTTTATTTTCCCGATGTGAGCAAAGCTTGTAATATTAGTATTATTTAAATAAATCCAGATCTAAACTAAATAAAAGCAAATATTAAAAGCAAATAAAAAATACGCGCCTCGCGTAACTTTTAAAATTATATTTACTTAGGAATCGAACAAATAGTGGCGATCTTCGCAGAGAACTTGATCACTGAGTAAAATTTTTAATTAACATATACAATTAATTGAAAAATATTTGATCAAAAGGTAATATTAAATTATGGTTGCCTTACCTAATCTATATCCTATTATGTAAAAATGTTTTGGCGAAATCTTAAACACGTCATGATTAATTAATAAAAACTCGCATATATACACACAAACGCTGAAAACAATACAGTCAGTCATTTTTCGAGAAGAATAAAAAATTTAGCTAAACCCAGTTCCCTACGACGTTAATAATTTAATAATTCGATCCATTTGCGTCACAGAACACTTAGTGTATTTGTGCAAATCGTACACGAAGTGATTAAGCAATAATTGCGTCCTAAATTTTTATAGGTCATATCGATAGAATGGCTGTGGTCGAATTCATTACCCTATGGGGTTGGTGGGGTGCTGCGCGGGATGGGGGACGGGGTGTCCGGGACTTCATGGCGTCGGGGTGGCGCGGGGAGGCGGGAATGTAATATCAGTAGAGTAGTGATATTGCGGTTTCTAATTCGCGTACTGGAACTGGAGCCGTTTGGCTGATGTCATAATTATAGGGACAGATGTATATTTCTACACAAATACGCAACTCTTACGAGGATTAAGCGTCTGCCAAACAGATAGGATTATATTGGTCGCTGAATTGAGGTACGTAAATAAGGTTTAGAACGCTTCCACGATAAGGTCCCTCACTGAGGAAGCGTTCCAAACGTATTATTTACTTACGCACGACGAAATTTTTGCTCGACATAGGTTGACATTTTTATTTATTTTATTGATATTGTTTACTGTAAAAGGTACAATATATCAAAGATAAAAATTATTGTATAGGCATACATGGAATCACAAAGGTTAATGACTTTTTACCCGACTGCGCCAGAAGGAGGGGCATGTTTTTCTAGTGTATGTATGTACGTATGTATGTATATTTCTTTTGCTCACTCTATAGCCTAAGCGGCTTGATGGATTTTAGCGAAGAAGAATTTTTAGATTTTAGAGAAGTGTCGTTAGACTCGTTTTAATTCTGGGGGTGACACTGGGTATATCAAAATTACAAAAAATAAAAATGGCCGATTTTTGGCGCCAAATTATACGTCGAGTGGGATATCAAAATAAAGGGTTTTATAAATGGCTTACAAAAATATATACAACTTATATGTTTAAATGTAATTTGGAATGAGAAATGCTTAAAAATAAAACAAAAAAAAAAACAATTAAAAATCCTGCCTGCGTGAAAAATTGTAAACTTAAAATTTTAAAACTTTCCTAATAAATGAACTACAAAACAGATTAAAAAATAAATATTTTTTGACTTTCAACACCATCATTTCAAGTCATTTCTTCCATACTTGGAAGAAACCATTAGTTTTTACATAGGTGTGTAAGAAACATCTTGATATTTATCTATCTATACTATTATAAAATTTTTAAATGATAACTTTTCGAAAATTAGAGGTATTTAAAAACAAATTACTCATATCAACTAGTTAAGGGCTTCTGAAACTAAATTTATCGATGTTTTTTTGTTTGTTTATTTGTTTGTTCGGGCTTCACGCAAAAACCAGGGCTATATTTTGCTTAAACCATTACAGTCATCAAGATACTATTCCGACTTAAATACCGCGGCATATTTCATCAATATCGGTCTAGTAGAATTGAAAATACAGCTTGATCCCTGTTTTAGTAGCCGCCTTAGTACGAGAGGTCAAGTAAAAGTCGTTCTAAGGCTTTATATAAATCTATAATTGCGTCGGGACAGTAAAAATGGCTTATGGACATTTTGTGAATTTATACTTATTTAGAAATTTTACATTTGGTGCGAAAACTGGCGTTCAGGCGGGTGGAACCGCAGGTGAAACCTAGTTATATAATAATTATACACGATATTTTAGGTACACATCAAGTGAAACAAACGGTATTAGACTGCAGTTAAAACATAAAGAATTTTATGTTTTATAAATGAGGCCTATGTACAGTAGAGCACTTGAACAAGTTGACGAAGAAGAAGAATTTTTATTACACAACATTAAGCCGTTGAAACATAAATTTTATTGATCAGTGGATCGGAGCTCATTTGTTTATTTATTACTGCATATTGACGACGTTATATTTCGTTACTAATAATGATCACTTTTACGACTTTAAATAACGACAATTTGATAACGTTTTAACATTCATAAATGTCCTTTGAAACGAAGAGATCCTGAAACTAAATTTTCGTTGGTAAAACGATAACGGCCGCATACAATTGTCCTGATTCCTCTTTCACGTTTTATTATTTTTAAGTATTTTAATTAAAACTGACATTGTTTTGCGGATAAAGATTATGACAAGCCGGTAGCTTGACGCGAACAAAAAGATTTAATGGAATCCGTTTCGCCCAGTTATAAAGGGTCAGAATTATTTAAGATCCGTTGGCAGATTCAGACATTTTTAACGATGCGAAATTGTCGAAATTAAAATTTATTGTACTTTGAGATAATACTTTTCAGAATGTAATTTCATAAGCCTATAGACATTATAGGCTTATGACATAAATATCGTTTAAACAGCGCCACAATGATCGGTTTTCGGCTTTTTCACCAATCGTTTCTACAGGATTTTCTTTATGTCGTTCCAACAGGGCGGCATCCCCACACTGTACAATCCGATTTGTAGTTGTCACCTTAGCACCTTCCTTTCTCATTGATTATTGCTTTTGCATGCTACATGACCTGCTAAATGCCACTTCTACTTGCTGATACTACAAGCTGTCTCGATGATATTGGTTCTTTTACGGATAAACTAGTTTTAGATTTAGTTACGCAAAGAAACTAATTTATATTATATAATTAACCTACTTTCTGACCTTAAGTCCTAAAAATATATTGTGAATAATTAATTTGTAGATGCAGATTAGAAATGATTGAGATAAGAAATACAGCGAAGGAAAGTTTAAATATAATGGTATTTTATCTGATGAAAGTATTAACAAATATGGCGGCATATATATGAGCATATCATCAAATAAAAATATCATCATATAACTATTACTTACAATTTAAAGGAAATTAATTGTCATTTTTAATATGGACAACACTGTAATATCCGACATCACCTCGAGTGACAAGCGGGAATTTTCTTTTTTTTTGTTTTCTGCAAAGGAGGATTGATTCTATTTATTTCACTGCGGGGTTAAGTTTCTTGCAATGCTCTTTGTAATAGTTTTTTTTTTAATAACCGTCTATCAAAATGTAAATATATTTCATAAAATTTAATTTCATATATAATATTTTTGAGATCCATTTACTGTAAATAATATTAATATCTAGTTTTTACCTGTGATTTAATTCCCATATAGTAAGTTTTAATTTATAACTTTTTGTATAGTCTTCATTCAATCCGGTTCATAGAAACTGATGAAAAAGACCATCGAATTCAAGTCGGATGTCTACGTTGTTTCCGCGCAGGCGCATGAACAAATTGTACAAAATAAATACATGAAAATTGTGTATGAAAACAGATTTTTTATACATACATACATATAATGACGCCTTTTCCCTGGTTCTCCGGCGGGCAATCGAAACCCAGTCTCCCGCGTGCCAGGCGGGCATACTGATCACTATACTACCAAAGAATTGGGGTAAAAAGAATTGGGATAGATAGAGACCACTTCTTTCCACTTGTTAAGAGCTATGCGTAGCCCACTTTTCGCCTCCATGGAAAACCAGACGTGTTGGGTGACGAACCACTACGCCAACATTTTTATAAGGTTTAAAAATGTTAAAGTTCCTCATTGCGTTTTCCCACGAAAAGGAAGTAGAGCAAAGAATATGGAACTTGTGGTTATTTGTAAATTTATATAAATGAATGAATTATATATGTTATTGATGTACGAAGTGTTAAAATGAGTGTCCGTTGAAGGCGGCACCTACGTATATTTGCCGACTGCGGACTCGTTTCGCAAGATCGTTGATATTATCTCGGTTCCTGTCCGTTTTTATTTCATCCCTGTTCTCATCGGTTTATTTGTCTTTGGGACCCTGGGGTACATTAACGTATTTTTCTTCCCTATTAGGGCGACGGTCGAAGGCTCACCTTCAAAGTTTGTGTCGGAATCCACGAAATCCGAACCCCAACGTTCGTTTACTTGTTTTTATTTCACTGATAAGTCAAATAAAAGTTGACGATTGATTGTACTATCGGAGAGCTTGCTATCATAGGGAACATAAAAACGTTTGATGCGTTAAACTAAAAGTTGATATCTTCATGTTGGGGCAACCGAAGCGTCCGCATCGAATGGAATGGAAGTACCCGTCTTCGAAATCATATTAAGACTTGAGTTATTAATATTTTTACATTATGTTCTTGCCGAATCATAAATGTTCAGCTATTACATATTTTATATTATGAATATTATATGCGTACCACATAATCGTTTCTCTGGAACACACGCTGATTCATAGCGCAATAAATAGGTACACTATTTAAAGACGACCTTCGCACGATTTCAGAACGCCCGTTAACATGACTTGAAATTACCCGCGCCGATATTAACCCAGAATCCGCTCCATTTACATAATACTTTTTTCAAGAACGGCTTTATTTAATGACTCACTATCTGTACATTTCGTAACCGTAACAAAAGACTCCGAGTCAACGATAAAGTCTAGAATAGGTAAATTAAGCACAGAAGCTCCATTAGGGGCGTAGCTGTTACAAAATTAAATTATCTCGTGCGATAGCAAGCAGGCTGGGGAGTTAGGTGCGAGCAAATTGCCAGAAAGAATAAATCCGTTCTCGCGAATCGGTTGCATGAAAATTGCAACAGCAGGCAATAGCGGCGCGCCAGCGAAGCGCACAATTATAACGAGACGGTATAAATCAGAATGAGTTGTGGCATGTTATTAGGGTCACTCCACCACGAAATAGGAAGACGAAAGCTTGATGAAACCTGTAAACTCCGCAACCGAATCGAATTGTATAACGCACTTTTGTCAACATTTTCTTTCGAATGGAAATTTTGTCCTTTGTTTTGTTTTATCGGGTTGCTGTCTGACTCGGAACAAGAATACGGACGTTTTGTATATTCAAATGAAAATAAATAGAACATTACACTTAAATTTTATTGTTTCCTCGAACAAAACATTAGAATCGCATTAGGAGTAGAGCTTGGGAGAACAGTCTTGAAAAATGTTTTTTCGAATTTATCTCATAACGATTTTCAACAATTTTTATTGCAATTGCTTATTACGTGTCTGCTTGATTAGGTTTAGAGTCTGTGGGATAAGATGGCTATTGTTAGCAGCCTACTAATAGCTTAATATTCAATGAGTTGATATTAGAAGAAAAAAAAAACACATTTCTTTAGAGATTAGGCCTTAGATTGGAAAGTAAAATAAAATGTTCAACCATAGATATTCAGGAATATTACTTTTATGAATAACCAGCTTTTGCCCGCGGCTCCGCAGGTGTGAATGTCGATTTTCCGCTACATGGAAAACCCCGACACAATTATACATCATACATTTATATAAAAAGCCTAAGAACCACTTTTAGTTGACCTCTCGTAGCTAAGCGGTGACTACTAAAACAAGGATCAAGCTATATCTTCAATTCTACTGGACCGATTTTGATGAAACATGTCGCATTAATTAAGTCGGAATACTCTTTAAGACTATAATAGTTTAGTCAAAATCTACTCGTTGGTTTTTGCGTGAAGCCCGAACAAACAAATAAACAAACTAAAATCGATGGATTCGGTTTCAGAAGCCCATAATTACTCGATTTGAGTAGTTTGTTATTAAATATCTTTGATTTTTGAAAACTTGACATTTAA
>WUAW01004586.1:20049-31578 GCA_017165845.1 Thaumetopoea pityocampa | reverse complement strand
TTTTAGTCTTGGTAGGAAGAAAATGTTTCCAACGGTATAGTGATCTTAAAGATCCAGTAACTTTTTGGCTCGCATAAGTCATTTGGGTTCGCCAGCTAAATGTACTATCTAAATAAATTCCTAGATCCCTTACAGATGACCAGTCTTGTGACCCATAACTCCCGTTGTGGGTCACAAGACTGCAAAGTTGAAGTAGCAGTGGGTGAGGCCACATAACTTACAGAACCGATGGGCATTGGGATCCTAAAATATAAGAGTAGCGACACCGAACTGAAAAGCGAAGTGTGAGCACCGACTGACCTCTGACTAGGAGGACCGATGACCTGATTGAGATCGCGGACAATCGGTGGATACAGCCGGTTCTTAGCTCTCTGTCAGAGGAAACCTATGTCCAGTAGTGAACGTCTTTGGGCTGATGATATAACGCTGATGACGAAGATGATTTGGAAAAATATCTCTAACTTATAACAAAAAATAGTGTTTCATAATAGATTCCCTAATTTAAGTTTGTCGAAAAATCGATCTAGCTAGGCACCTATGGGCAACCTTGTTTTATATTTCAACGGAACTAGGTCGTTCGGATACATATATTTAAAATTCCTGCGTATGTAGATTGAATCTCCGCTGTATACATATACCTATAAACCGGTACAAGACGACGCAAGTCTCCAACGGAGGGATTTAATCCCCATAAGGTCGTGACATTTACAGGGAATCCCACTCGTAAGGCACAGATACAGACGCCATCGGGTTGGCCAACTTACTAACAAAGGCGTTATGAAATGGAAAGGTCGTTTATGCATTTCTTTCTTTCATATAGCTCGGTCTCTTGCGTTTAGAAAACGTACTAGTGAATTTCAAGTAGGTTGAAACTCGTGGGAGTAGATAGCGAACAACGATCCACAGTCAAGTCCATACGTAGCTTTTGATTGACGAATCCTAACATCGATGACTTCTCATCCGCAACTTAGCTTTGGTATTATGATAGAGTTGGCAGGAACAGCGTTCTTGTTTCTGGTCTCTTCAGGCCAATAATAACGACCCAATGGTGGCACTTAATATTATTAGCACTTGAATCAACCTGCTTCTCACGCTCCGTTCGAATCAACAAGGGCCAACCAAAAAGGCGGATATTTACTACAGAACCCGAATGCTGACAGCAAATAAAAACTAGTGTTGCCAGCATCATTACAAATAACATTGTATGTCTTGGGCAAGAGTATTTATGTCAACATCATCAGCCTGTGGGAGTACACTGCTAAACATGGGACTCTCCCTTAACAGGAGGGGTTTACCATAATCTCCCCGCTTGACTGGCGTTTTGGAGATCGTGGTAGAGTAATGATTCTTACAGCATCCACGGTGAGAAATGGAGTGTACACATTACACCGTCGCCACACAACAAATACAGCTATAAGTCATCTATACATATAATAAAATCGTAAACGAGCCTTATCTGTACAATGAATATTTTTTCAAAAAACCATCCATACAGGTGATCCATTTATGTTAGCGGAGCCAAATATATAGTTTTTAGAAATTTTGCAGGTTTGTTTGTCTGTGCGTTTGTGCACGCTAATCTCAGAAACGGCTGAACCGATTTGAATGCGGTTTTCACTGTTGCATTGTGGCAAGCTTCCTGTAACACTTAGTATTTGTTTCATTCCAATCGGTCCACAAACAATAAAGTTAATTGAAATAATATGCGATATTCTAGAATCGCGCTTCGGTCGATTTAGCTGAAACTTTTGTTGACTGTTTTACTTAAAACGATGACCGCAAGTTTACATGAACACAAGGAATACATCTATACATATAATAAAATCGTAAACGAGCCGTGTCTGTAACAATATTTTTTCAAAAAAAACCAACTATACAGATTGTACCTATGTTACCGGAGCCAAAAATATAGTTTTTAGATATATTGTGACTATTTTTCTGTTTGTCTGTGCGTTTGTGCACGCTAATCTCAGAAACGGCTAAACTGATTTGAATGCTGTTTTTNTAAGCTTCCTCTAATATTTGGTGTTTGTTTCATCTATCTATCATTCTCATTAAGATCGGAGTAAATAATTTTATGTATCGTTTCGCTCTTACCGAATGCCCACGCGGACGGAGTCGCGGGCTCAGCTAGTCTTAAATAAATAGGCATAATTTAGTGGTTCTAACGCCATTTCAGGATCTGCAAATTGGCGGAACTCAATAATGTATTTGTTTGCGAATCTATTATCTATATTTATCAAAAATATGTTATATATTAGGTATGAATTATATAAGTAAACATTACATACTTGTAAATAACAAATCCTGGTCGTCGAAAAGTTATTTGCGAGACCCTGAAGGATTACTTTTTTAATTAATCAGTGAATTTTATGCGTGCGACGTCAATCACTTTTATCAATTGACTGAAAATATATAAATACTCTCTGTTATGTGGCGCGGGTATAATAATAGCGTCACTCCATCTCTTCCCGTGGGTGCTGAGAACCAGCTGAGGGGTGTGCCAGGATAACGGGCAGCAACGTTATCCTGCTACTCAATCGAAATCTACTGCGATCTCCAAGACACCTGCCAAGCGTGAACATTGTAACAAATCTCTCCTATTTAAAGAGAGGAAGTTTATGTTCAGCCGAAGACTTGCAAGTTCTTATGATGACGATGAAGACTTATAGCGTCTAATATAAACATAAATACAAACGCATTTTAGCATTTATGTTATTAACAGAGAACTAGCGATGCTCTTAAATTGTTCGATTAGTGTTTCACCTCTTTATCCAATACCAACAGACGATTGGTTTACACGTAATTGGCACCGTCCTACAAAGGGATTTCCGTGAACCTAACTTCGACCTAATCATGGTGAGTTATTTTAATAATCAAAGCTTAATTCGCGTCATTGCTTATAGCAGGTTCGATGGTTTCGGATAAGGTCTTCGTAATTCCTTTTGATCAGAAATTTCATTAAGAGCCCGCGAGACCAGTTGTGGCAATTAAGTTTCATTCGAAATAGTGAAGAGTGCAAAACAGAGCAGGATTTTTCAACCCCGGTTCACGGATTACAGAGTGATTAATCACGTGAGGTTGGAAAGAGGAAGGGGGGGGGGGTCGAATCACGAAATATCACAAGGAGGAAAGTTTATTTTTTCGTTGAGCGCACGATATCTAAATCGAAAAACGACGCGAGACCTTGACTCGCCACTGCCAGGCCTATGTATTCTGGGGCCTCAAAAGGATGATGGCAAAACGTTTGCTACATTTCTTCTGCGTCGGTCTCTTGGAATTACCCCAACGCATGAGGGCTTTAACATATTGCTTTATGACCTGTATTGTCCTAGCATAAAGAATTATCGTCAGTAGCTTGTGAGAAGGACGTGCCAGCGGTGTGGACTTTACTTATGTACAAGGAAGAATATGAAGGCACATGTAAATTCATGTCACAAGCCACCTATGAAATGAATCCGAGCAATAATAGTCCAGGGATGCACAACGTACGTCCTTCAGGCATCCTCACGCGACGATCGATCACTAGATGGAGAGGAATTCTGTGCGTGGTGCGCGAAAATGATGACGCCGATTGGCATGATGAGACCGACGTTGAAGCTGAAGAAATTTATTCACTCCGGAGGCGTGTAAAATAGTCCTTTCTAACTAATGTTAGCTAATATTATTTGTAGTGTGATAAATAAAAAAAATATTTTTGACGATAAGCGTTTTCTCTTTGTCACCTCCTTCTAACCTCCCAAATATATACCGTACCGTACGTAACTAAAATGGTTTATTCCCACAACAGCACGATATTTTTTCCTTAAAGAGCAAACTTTTTACATTAAATAACCGTTTATAACACTTTTTTCCCATGATTTTTACTTACACAGTATTTTTCAAAACAAAAGGTTTCCTTCGCTCATTGCTTGAAAAAAAATATTATTAAAAACATCAATTCTCGCTTCCAAATTACAATCTGAAGATTGACCATGAATTTTTTTCTCATGACCATGAATTAGAGTGCCTAAAAAACGTTAACGGTTTGAGGGTTAAAATGGAGGGGTTTGCCATAATCTTCATGCTTGGAGATCGCAGTAGATTTTGATTGAATAACGATACGATGCTGCTCGTTATCCTGGCGTAACTCTTAACTGGTCCTCACAGATTCTACGGAAAGAGTTGGTGTAACGCTATTTTGTGGGTGGCCACACCCCATACCAAATGACATCAAAGCAATTGTACCGTATCACATCCAATAAAGCTAATAGGACGACAACGATATCGAAGTACAGCATACAAATATATATTTATTTATGTACTAGATTTCGCTCACAGCTCCGCCTGCGTGAATGTCGGTTTTCGTGGTAAATGGAAAATCCCAAAAAAAATATAGATTTACAATAAACCACTTTTACTTGAGCTCTCGTACCATAATGGCGACTACTGAAACGGAGATCAGGCTGTATCTTCATTTCTACTTGAGCAATTAACATGCTGTGCAGTATTTAAGTTGGAATAGTACTTTTAAGATACTACTAAGCTGTTACAACAGCGTGACCACAATCTATAGACAGTTTTTGAGTGAAGCTCGAACGAACAGACGCGAAGAAAAGGAAAGATTTTTTCACTATCAGTAGCCCTTAATTGGTAGATCTGAATTGGATTTTTGAAATTTATTTATTTATAAAATATAAATATTTCATATGTAAAATATTAACAGCCAACCAAATGGTGCCAACCCGCATTAGGCCAGCGCGGTAGACTAACGCCTAATCCCCCTCCTGATCAGGGGAGGTCCGTGCCCTTGCAATGAGGACGAATAATGGACTGGGGATGATGATGACGTAAAATATGTAAAGGTAGACTTAATGCCTTAGGCAAATATCTTGATACATCTTTAATGTACAGACAATGACGTTTTACAATTTTATAATAAAACATACGTACATACACTCACGCTAATATCCCATAAGGGTAGGCAGAGGTATACTACATACATACAGTTACGCCTCTTTCCCATTGGGGTAGGCAGAGACCACTTCTTTCCACCTGCTACGATCGTTTAATGAGCAAAGTGGATATTCGCAGTTCGCCCCCGTGGGAAACGAGACGTGTCGGGTGGCGAACCACGACGTCGCCATTTTATGAGGTTTAAAAGTGATTAAAGTACCTCATTGCGTACCCACGGCTTAGTGGAGCGGAAAGGAAAAAGGATGAGGTAGGAAAGGTGTATTGAACAAGGAATATAAAATTTAGGAAAAGGACTATAGGATATGGGATACTACTATCTCGGACGGAGTAGGAAGAGACAGTAAGGTCAGGGAGTACTTAGTCTTTTAGCCTGTCCGGCAAATAGACTTAAGTATACGGGTAAGCGGCCACGGCCCCCCGAGCTACTACTGTCTCTTATCATAAGACGTGCAAAAGCATTATGAAAAAGCAATTCGTAATGTGTGATAGGTATACCTATCTCTCATTACGATATACAAATATTAACCCAGCAAAATACTTCTAAATTCGTCACAACCAGCCGTAACTTTGTATTTTTTTTTTTGGTGGAAGCTTTTAGTATCCCCAAAGGTAGAACTTGTAAAAAATGGGGCGCCCCACCCATCGAATGCGAAGGGGAACGGTTTTTTCTTCTATTACACGTAGTAGGTAGTGAACGGCTGGTTGTAAGCCGAATTATATTGGATGCTCTTCCCCGGAAATATTCAATTCAAAATACTTTTTTAAGAACACAAATAGATTAATTTCTCCGTTATTAGATTCATTATATTTTTACACCTGATTGTTTTATTGTTTAGTCTTGTATAACGTAGTGTTTCATAACTTTTATGTTTTTTTTATTAAAAAACTATCGAAAGTTAAACAGTATATTCGTCTCTGTGATGATTTTGTCTAATATCACGCTTCCCTCTGATGTTGTTAAATGTGTTGAAACAGTAAGGGACTGGCTGAAAACCAGCGCTGAATAGACGTGAATCTGGTCAGCAAACGCTGAGCCTGTCTCCTATTGTCTACGGTGATAATGTGTATAGACTTATTTTTATACTTGTAATGACATTTATATTCGATAAGTCACGTGTGACTTGGCGATTAGAAATATCATTCCAATACATTTTTTTTCGTTTCTATTAGCGATAACGATTGTCGAATGTCAACTTGGCTAGGGGGCCAGTTTAAATATCTAGGCTACAGATGCGGCGGAAAGCGATGACCAAGAGCCATTAAATACACAAAGGCCGCGGGTAGGTTTATGAAATACCAGCTGTTGCCGGCTCCTTCGCTCCCGCGGACTTCCCATCTACTCGAAAACCCTCGCGCGCGTGCGCCATAATTTCTTCGTAATCATATCGCTATCCGCCTTGCTAGACAAACACAGCGATAGCTCGGTTAATAAGCATGATATAAATAAAAAATTAAGTGCACGCATGGCGCAGTGGTTTAAGCGTCCACTGCGCTGTCGATTGTTGTGGGTTCGATCTCTACACGGGACAACAACTTTGTGTAACCCACAAATTGTTGTTCTGAGTCTGGGTGTTCTGTGTTCCCGTTATTTGAATGTTTGTGAAGTCCCCGCGACACAGGAATTAATTTCGAAACATAATCGAAGTTGTTGAATTTGAAAAATTCAATATTGGATAGCAGGGGGTCTACCCAATACCGAAAAATATGGCAGGAGGTCTAAATAAAAAAAAAGGTTAGGGACCTCAAGTACAGATTTAGGATTAATTGTTGTCTTAATACAAATAAATATTCCCATACAAAATTCTATACCCCACAGATAACCACTTTATGGGTTGTTTAAAAAAATGATAATATGTGTTTTAAATAGATTTTATTGTGTTTTGAGTGAATATTAACAGTAAATAAAATTACAAATCTATACAAACTTTCATTTCCTATTTAACACCATCGCAGGATAAATTATGAGAAAAATAAATAGTCATTATTTATATTAAATTTCAAGTAAAAGAACTCTTCACATCATCTATCTAACACCCTCAATGGTTGAATTTTTTTCAAAAAATAATTTTTATGTCTTTTTTATTCAGACAAAACACAAAATAAAACTACTGTCAAAATTTCATGTTTCTAAATTCAATAGTTTCAGCACCGCATCGATGAGTCCCAATTCTATCTTAACTAATATTATAAATGCGAATGTGAGTTTGTTTGTTACGTTTACACACCTTAACTACTCAACCGATCATCATGAAATTTTGTACACACATTCTCAGTATGAGAAGGATATAGGATAGCTTTTATCCCGAAAGGAAATTCCCGAGGGAGAAAAAAAATAGTTTGCAAAGTTATCAAGTAATTGTATTTTCAACGGTCTCCGACATATTTAGGGGCATCAGTGCGAGCGAAGTCACGAGTAAAAGCTAGTTATAATATATATTTAGATGGGTTTTTGCAAAATGACGAATACGTAATCATCAGAAGGAGAGTTCCATTTAATTCGTGGAAGCAATTGTCTAACAATTCTTATCTATACTATTATAAAATTGTTAAATGTCAAATTTTCAAAAATGAAATATATTTGAAAACAAACTACTCAGATCAACTACTTACGGGCTTCTGAAACCAAATCCGTCGAGTTTGTTTGTTTATTTGTTCGCGTTGTGATTTCACGCAAAAACCAGCGGGTACATTTTGGTTAAACTGTTACAATCTTAAAGGTACTATTCCGACTTAAATACTGCGGCATACTTCATCAAAATCGGTCCGTAGAATTGAAGATACAGCTAGACCCCTGTTTTAGTAAACGCCGTTAAGGTACGAGAGGTCAAGTAAAATTGGTTTTTATAAAAGGCTTTATATAAAAATCGATGATTGCGTCGGGATTTCCCATGTAGCGGAAAACCGACAATCACGCGGGCGAAGCAACGGGTAAAAGCTAGTAACTAATAAGCACAAACTGTCAAAGGTGTCGCAATCCGCTATTGAGGTCCCTCCGCTGGCCGCCCCAACTGACGCGACATCCGCTCCCTACCAAAAACATTATAGCTGCGTGGAGAGGGTTATATTGCGTATGCGCCGTTAAACTGTCAAGTTAACGTAAGTATTATAACCTGGGCAATTATTGCATTAAAAAATATTGCATTTAAAACTGGAATTAGAAAGTATGCGGCCAGTTCAACATAAAGACTGGAATTGTGCCACGGGCCTATTTGACAGCTCAGCTAAGTATTAGAAAAATTCATACATTCATAATTACTCCTTTTAAACTTTTCTGTTCTATGATCAATGATCATCAATCTTTATATTCTGATTAAAGCTCTCTATAGACGATGAATAATAACGATATAAAGGGATTAATTACAAATAGCGATCGAACCTAGTACTAAGTTTAAAACATTCGTTTAAACCACGAACCAATTCATAAAAAATGCTTTAAACTTAAGTTATTATTATAATTATTTTAGGGCACACCGTTTACTAGGTACGTATCGCAGGCGAGCCTTTTCGCAGTGCGGCTCGGACGTTTCAATTCGGAAGTAGGTAACTTAAGAGAAATTATAATATTTTATACACTTTATATGTTCAAAATCATACCCGTGTATAAATATTTCATCATCATCATCATATCAGCCCACCGACGTCCACTGCTGGATATAGGCCTCCTCTAATGATCGCCACATCGAGCGGCTATGACCCGCCTGCATCCACCGATTTCCCGCGACCTTCACCAGGTCATCGGTCCACCTAGTCGGGGGTCTACCCGCATTACGCCTTCCGGTTCGGGGTCGCCATTCCAGCATTTTGAGACCACAACGACCATCGGTTCTGCGAGCTATGTGCCCCACCCACTGCCACTTCAGTTTTGCAAACCTTTGAGCCATATAAATATTTAAATGCGCACATTTAAATGCAATAAAAACGTATTTTTCTATTTACATAAAAAATGGCCACAAAAACGCGGCGATATGATCACGTGACCGCATGTGACGTCGTTGTGCAATAAACAAAACTATGTGCGCAGTTGATTTTTCTTAAAGTTTAACTGTGAATTTAAGTAACTAGCTTTTGCCCGCGGCTCCGCCCGCGTGAATGTCGGTTTTTCGCAACATAGGAAATCCCGACACAATCATAGATTTATATAAAAATCTATGAACCACTTTTACTTGACCTCTCGTACCTAAGTGGCGGCTACTAAAACAGGGATCAAGCTGTACCTTCACTTTCACTGGACCAATTTTGATGAAACATGTCGCATTAATTAAGTCGGAATAGTATCTTTAAGACTGTAATAGTTTAATCAAAATCTACCCCCTGATTTTTGCGTGAAGCCCAAACAAACAAAGAAACAAACATCGATGGATTCGGTTTCAGAAGTCCTGAATTCAGAAGTCGATCTGAGTAGTTCGTTTTTAAATATCTTTGATTTTTGAAAATTTGACATTTAACAATTTTATAATAGTATAGATATAGAAGATGAACATAAAAAAAATACTGTGCTGTGTAATATACGGGATTTTACAATATATAAGAAGTAATAATTTATCGAAAAAAAAATCTGATAACCTAACAACGCTGTCAAATGTGTATATTTATTGAACTATATGTCAAAAAACGTGACGTATACCGTCACGTTTTTTGATTAGCGTTTGCAATCACGTGGACTAACAGATAAAAAAAAATTCATGAGAAAATTACATAACTTTTTTTTTCATATTTGTATTCTTATAAAATACAAACTATGCAAATACTTTTGAACCTTATAAAATGGCAGCGTCGTGGTTCGCCACCCGACACGTCTCGTTGCCCACGAGGGCGAAATGTGGCCTGCGGATATCCATTTTGCTAGGTTAAATAATTGTAGCAGGTGGAAAGAAGTGGTCTCTGCCTACCCCAATGGGAAAGAGGCGTGAGTGTATGTATTTATTTGTATTCTTTAGAGCCTTTTATCGATATATTATAGTCATTTTAATTTGAGAAAATTAAAAATAGCATTGTGCGCTAAATAAAGGTGTGAGGCAAAATCGACTACTTATTGTTTGACGATGCGCACGTGGTGCGTGAATAAAGGTTGTGAATGTGGTGATAATAATACTCAGAAGGACTGAGCGAATGACTCGCTCAATTCTTGGACAATGGCCGTTACTGTAGAGGTAGACGTGCAAAGTTAGCATTTCTAGGTTTATTTTTCTTAGAAAAAGACAGCTGCTATACTGTAAAATATATCCCAATTCGCGAGGGATGTTAAGAAAAAATAAATATTACGGGCTAAAATGTCACATATTAAACGCACCAATTATCTTCACGGAACACTATAATATTATGTAATTATTTAAAAGGCAATGCCATTTTAATCCTTCCCGAGTCGCAGGTAAGACTAGTAAAATGGTCGTTCGCTGTAGATACGAGTAGGTAATATCGACAAACTTGATGCATGCACGGTTCCGAAGCCTTTTCGCTTGCAAGCAATAATAATCATCATTATCAGCTCTTAGAAGTCCATTGCTGGATATAAGCCACCTCTCAAAAAGGGCAGATTTATAGGCGAAATGCCGAAGCCTTGTCCGGCCAATCTCAGAACAAAGATGGTGTCAAAACTTGAGAAGCTAGATTGTCCAGAGGTTCCTTGTTGAATATGAAAGAATTATCCGAGTGTAACTCTTCCTTATTCAACATGAAAATTAGAAACAAACACATATAAGGCATATTCAACAAAGAAAAGGCTAGAAAATTCATACGAGTATATCTTACCTTAGTATATGATAAAGTGAGAAAAGGGCCGCTGTAATGTAGGATTACAGCCGCCATTTTCTCACTTTAGGGAGAACAAGGCTGCTTAGCCCCCTCTCCCTTTCCCCCCACAAACATATCTACATTATGAATAATCCTATTACACATTATTTGTGCAATTAACTGTATTTTCGAGTTCCAAACATCGATTTGAATGAGTGAGGAGGGTTTTATTAAATCAGTTATCAGCATCTGAATTGTGGAGACCGGACAGGATGAGCGAACAAGATAATTTAAACAGAGAGAACAATTTGCACCGAGGCTTTGTTCCTTCCTCAGACTACATGCGCGTTGTGTACGGTTATCCATGCAATATTATTTAACAATCAGACCTCATGGCAAGCTTATTTCGATTAAAACGTTACGGTAATTGCAATTATTCCCATTTATGATGCAACAGTGGTACTTAGTTTTCGAAAAACACTACCCTATTGAGGAACTGAGAATGTATTTTTGATGAGGCCACTTTGAAAATGTTTTTGCAACAAAGGCCCACACACGTCGTTGCCTACATTTTTATAATACAAATATAAAAAATGCTCTACAAAAGAAAGATACAATATAATACAAAAGCGGGAAACTGGTTCAGGTAGAAAATGCATAGGCTTCCCCCTCAAAATATCACATCAGAATATCACAAATGAAGTGATTTCTCGACTCTACCCTGTTCTTTTTTAGAATTTACGGCAAGCCTTATTATTATGATAAGAAATCTAAAATACAGTCCGCGACAAAAGTATAGACCACCCCCCTAATTTTGTAATATCTAATATAAAACTACATTTA
>WUAW01004584.1:1315-12418 GCA_017165845.1 Thaumetopoea pityocampa | reverse complement strand
TTAAGGAGCACTTTCTCTCAAAGTGATATATGTATGTATATATTTTGGTGTTTCAGTATTTGTATATATGTATGTTTCTGTATGTAGTACACTAGATCCTATCCTCTTTTTTATCTCAAATATTTTTACACTCTAACACTCTAAGGTTTGCTGGAAGAAAACTCATTTTTGAGTCAAGCTCGCCTTTGTACATAAATTTTTTCTTATGTAATAATGTATTTATCTGTTTGTGTACAATAAAGATTAAATAAATAAATAAAAGAGTTCCATGTCCAGCAGAGTACTTCCACGAGCTAATGATGACGGTGATTCCTATATATCATCGGATCAGTCGGAACACGTCCAGTGCTCGGAGCTCCTGGAATGATCGCTACATCGTCGGTGTGGCTGAACGTACTCATACAGTTGATACCTTTTTGCATTATGCTCAATTTAGGACGGGCCGTCTGTTCATCACAGATGGACGGCGGTGCGTTAAGCGACGGAAATGGTCGATGTATTCGGCGCGAGCGCATATTGAAGCTAGGGTTGACAATTCGAAAAAAACATATTATATTTACAGTAGCTTTAGAAAACGAAATTATTTTCATGTTATGTTTATAAAGAAAGAAGAGTTAATCGATTTGGTAAATGAAGCATTCAATTATTACACTCTCTTGCCGTGGATGCTGTGAGAACCAGCTGATTTACCAGAATAATGGGCAGCAGTTACTTAATCTCGTTACTTAATCAAAATATAAATAAATAAAATAAAAAATAAATAAATAAATAATAAATAAAATATAATAAATAATATAAATAAATAAAAATATAAATATAAAATATAAATATTTAATTATAAAATTTACTTAATCTCGTTACTTAATCAAAATCTACTGTGATCTCCTAGACGGCTGCCAAGTATGGAGGTTACGGCATATTCCACTTTTTTTAAGGTGGAGAGCCATGTCCAATAGTGAACTTTCACCGGCTGATTATGATGTTGACGATTATAATTATTGTATTAGTGTGCAAAAATGGGATACTTTTTTTTTATAAAGCCCGCATGACAACCCTATTTGAAGGCGAGGCGTTCGGGAAAAAAACTTGAATTAATACCAAGTGGCATTAGTTACGACGAGGGTGAAAGCTGTTCGACAGTGAATCCGTTGATGTAATCGGCTTAGCGGTTTTAGAGATGATCACGTATGGTTATAAACACGAGTATGTATTATTAACAATTAACTAATGTTGTTACGGATGATTGGCACAGTGGCTGTGACCCTGCTCACCTGTAAAGTAGCCATTTTGTTGATGAGAAATTGTTCTACGACAGTGTCGGTATGTGCTTGTATATATTACATTATCATCATCATCATCATATCAGCCCATAGACATCAATTGTTCGACATAGGCCTCCTTTAATGATCACCACATTGAGCGGCTATTAGCCGCCTGCATCCACTGATTGCACGCGACCTTCACCAGGTCATCGGTCCACCTAACTACTTAGGGGTCTACCCGTATTACGCTTTCAGGTTCGGGGTCGTCACTCCAACACCTTGCAATCCTTTGAACCGTGTTGGCGACTCTAGTTCTCCCGCGTATAGCACATTATATTTAAAATACAGGTGAAGAAATATTTCCAGTACTCATTGCAAGTAGATAATATACAATGTTGATAGTTTGACCGTTAACAGACCGTGCTTGTATGGTAGTTCTATGGCTTCTCATTATTATGCTGAAATGACTTGGCGATAAGGAGCCGTGCGCAGACGCACGACGCGACGCCGGCTCGTGAACGTGATCCGACACCGTCATAAACGTGTGTTAAATGCCGTTAAACGTTATAATAAAATACATACATACTCACGCCGGTATCCCATGAAGGTAGGCTTTGATTGCAGTTCGCTATATACTATTATAGGATTCTGACAAACCTTTTTTGCATAATCTTTATTCATACATTTTCTCACACACCTTCGCCGATTAAAGGCGTTACGAACTTGACCTTTTTGAAACAAGTTCTGGATTTGATCAAGATAGGTTTTTTCTGGGCGCCCTGTTTTTATCCCGATAAAAAGGTATTTCAAATATAGGACACTACAATATGATTTTTTTTCAGTTACCTCGCTTTAACAATATTAACCCTTTGCAATCGAGCGGCACCGCTATGGCTCCGGCCGGTTTGATACAGGACAAAATAAGTTTGAAATATCTGTAAAATGTTTCCCTGTAATATAGCCGAAATCATTTCAAGTTGCTGGTTCACCCGAGCGAAAAGACGTCCAGTGCAAAAGGTTAATATTGCTGTCATACCCAAAAAGACCGCAACTCGCATTTTTATTTTCAAAAATGAATTAAATATACGTTTGGAATTTGCAGGAAATTCTCTTTTTGTCCAAGTAGAAAAATTTTAACTCGCTTGATTGAACGAAAGATAGTTACAGTTCAAAGGCCAGTTTTAGTTCCTTAGAATTTCACTTTTAAAATAGACTTGCATGCATGGAAAGGCGTAATTTTAGGTCTAAGCAGAAAAAAAACATTTTTACGAATACGTATGAGTAAGAATAAGGTAAAAGCTGTCAAAATGCTTGAAACTTCACTTCAGACAAAACAACATTTCATCATTTTCAGACCGTAGAAGTCCACTACTGGACATGGTCTACTCCTTAAACAGGAGGGAAAATAACATTTACTACAAATTAGTTTTACACTAGTTACAAAAAAAAAATGAGTTCTGAGCTATTTTGGTCACTACCAGATAATCTGGATAAACTTATTGTAACTGGGAAGATAGAGGAAAAAAGACCGCGGAATCGTTCACCTATCTACTGGTATGGTCAAATTAAGGCTATTATGGAACTCAACATACCAACTGCCCTGAGATAAGCCGAGTTGCGTGGAGGGAGCAGATGAACGTTGCTGTCAAAGCATTTCAGAACGAGCATGACCATCAATGATGAGCAGGATGTGTACGAGAAAGAAGTTCTTTTCAACTCTCACAAATTAATTAGCGCATCATCATCAGGCCATGGAGGTACATTGCTGGACATGGGCCTCCTTTTAAAAAAAGGAGGGATTTGCGATAATCTCCAAGTTCGGCAGGCTTCTTGGAGATCGCAGTAGATTTTGATTGAATGACAGATTAACACCGCTGCCAGTTATCCTGGTACATCCCTTAACTGGTTCGAACTGCATTCACAGTAAGAAATGGATTGATAGTATTATTATGCCGGCATCACATAATTAATTGGCGCGCCGTGAGTTAATTGAACGCACACAATCCATGCACGCGACCGCTCCGTTACGCAATCTCGGTGTTAATGCGTCGTTTATGTGCGCCACCACCTACCTCGACTCGTCATTACGTACACCCGCCCCGCCCCGTTCCACCTCACCCTACTCACGCGCACACGTTCATTGGCTCACAGTAATACGTGCGCGCGGTTTGATATCGAAATTATTATCAATTAATGTGTGTGTATTCCTTATTAATCACAGCCAGATTTTTAGCTAGAATGGAAAATTTATTCGTAACTATTAGTCGTCTAGCTGATCAGATTTCTCATCGATAGCATCGTAGGAACCATTCGACTTTTAACCCTGTTTGAGCATTTATTTTCAAATATGGACACATTTTTTTTCGGACACATTGATCTAGCCACAAATTAAGATTCCCTGTGCCTCGGGTACTAGATAACGATATACGTACTTATATAGATAAATACTAATATATATGTAAAGAAATTAATTAATTTCTTTATATTTAAATTTGCTGCGTTTCTCCTAATGTATGTTAATGTTGGGTAGGTAGAGAAAAATATGATAAGTAATATAGACGGTAGGTACATATGTTAAATAAACGTTTTGATTTCATATTTTATATTGTAATTTAATGATGAGAAAATGGGAGTGACTTTTTGAAGAATAAACTTTAATGTAATTTCTTTTCTTACAGAGTAACTCAATATAGTTTATTTTATCATATCATTCCCTTTATAAATAGAAGTAAAAACCTTATGTATATACATAGATAAAAATCCATGACTCAGATACAGGCATCACCTGGGACCAATTGGTCCAGAAAGCAGGATCACTTAACCAGTTCGTCTTCTAGTTAACGTAGGGGGCTAGTGTTATAATAGATGAGGTCTGTAGCATTCGAGTCGACCTTTTTGTTAAGCAACGCTTATCGCGGTCAGGTGTATAACGAGAGATGATTATGACCCATGATGACGTTGATGATAGCGTCATCAGTTATGGCTCGAAATGTGGCAGGAGTGGCAGTATAAAAGGGAAGATCTTCCGATCAGACGGCTGTCGTGTCTGGCGGGGCCTGCCACCGTCCCGACGATTGATGTCGAGACGTTGTATATACGCTAAGTCGCTATTAAACTTCATGCGCGTGATTCAGACTTCTAATGTCGTTACTTTAATCCTGCGCCATCTGTTGAGGATGTGTGGTACTATGTAGTGAAGTAGATTACCACAGGTGTTAAGTAGTCAACGAATCTAACATCTAATTTTGAACTGAGCTACTTCGTGTATTGGAAAGCGTGTAAGTTGGTCCCGATTGGTGTTGTCTAGATGATACTTATCATCGCAGAGATTGTAGAGACTGTAGGAACGACGTCACACATCAGTCTGTTAGCTGAACCCGCCCCACGCCACATCCACTGCAGTCATTACAGTAGATGTGGCGTGGGGCGGGTTGCTGTCATAGCAGGAACTGACTTAGATTGGAAAAAAAGTTCATTATATATGCCCTAAGACCTTAAAGAAACGGTTAAAGAAAAATTACCTAAATCTAAATTAAAAAGTACTTCTTACAGCTTAATAATTCCAAACTAAATATATTAATAATAATTTTAAAATAAATACACTAAAATTAAAATATTTCACCTTACAAATTTTGTCTTCTCAATACCGACATACAAAAATAAAACACCCTGTATTAATTTATGTAATTGCGAATGTGCAGTGCCTACGCACACCGCGGCGTTTAATGGCGTTAAGCGTGATGATTTTGTAAGTGATCTATTTTAGTTGAACACTAAATAATAATAATAGATAGCTAAGTTGCAAATATTTTCAGTTTCATCAAACATGTATTAAAAAAATAAACAATTAAATATAACAATAATATAACATATAATATTATAACATGACCCAAATTAATTCGTACTAAAGTAATTATTTATTTTTTATTTCACTCGATACAGAGTCCGATGATATCGATACGATAAATGTATTGGTAATCGATATTCGTGCGATAATTGAGTCGTAAAAATGTATAATCGTCGGTACGGCTCACCTCGGCGTTGTGAAATGCGTGTGCGCCTTCTGAGAATAGTTTAGTTAGTGCAGTAAACGTGTATTATTTATTTTCTATGTTATTTGAATGTGTTTGAAGTACCGTGTTTGTGTTTCATAAATATTGTGCGTATAAATAGAAAGTTAACGAACATTACATTAAAATTCCAGGCAAACTAATTTATGTTTACACTAACTAGCTATACACGCGGTCGCACTCGCGTGGTATGTTTACGTAATCCCACAGTAACCGGTCACTTTTCCGGGATGTTAAGTTGCTTATATCCTATAGTTCTGTGAGTCTGTGTGCTGTACAGAGTACATTATATCTATAGCGAGATGAATGATGTTGGCCCAAGATGATGTTGATAATCATTTCTACAGCTATAGAGTCAAAGAGGGTCAGGAGTGGCAGTAAGGGAAGATCTTCCGACCAGACGGGTGTTATGTCTGGCGTCACTCTGGGGTCTGAGGGCCATTTAGTGTATCTTCAAACCTAGTCCGGTTTATAGTCGGTAAGAGCCTATAACGAGTCGCGAGACGCTCCGTAATTTGCGAAATTCTAGAATTTCAATAGCATCAAAAAAGAAAAAGGGCACGTTTTCCTTGACCGTTGTCTCCCAAAATTTAAGTGCATTAAGTAATTTATCTTCATTCTGTTTCGTTCGTTGCACAAGCGGTCACTGGTCTTATTAGTCATACGAATGCAATCTTCCAATAATACTTCATATAATATAATAAAATTATAATAAAACTTTATGACGAATTTATCTATGTTAATAACACAAGGTCTTTAAAAATTTATTTACATGATTTCTCAAAAAACTTGAATGTAATACATAACATTTTTTTTTAAATTGACTATTTAAATTACACGAATGATTCATTAATTTCACTATATACATATGTTTCAAGAATTCAATTTTAATCAGTTACTAGCTTTTGCCCGCGGCTCTGCCCGCATGAATGTCGGTTTTTCGCTACATGGGAAATTCTAAAACAATCAGATTTATATGAAAATTCTTAAAACCACTTTTATTTGACCTCTCGTACCTTAACAGCGGCTACTAAAAAGAGATCAAGCTATATCTTTATTTGTACTGAACCGATTTTGATGAAATATGCCGCAGTATTTCAAAATTGGAATAGTACCTTTAAGACTGTAATAGTTTGACCAAAATCTACTTCCTGGTTTTTGCGTGAAGTCCGAACAAAGCACATTATTGTTCCCACGTAGTGGAAAACCAAGATACATGCGGGCGGAGCCGCGGGCAAAAGCTAGTAAAATATATAAAACTGTAGAAGTGGTGATCACGAACCGGAAAGCGTAACGCGGGTGTACCCCCGACTAGGTGGACCGATGACCTGGTGAAGGTCGCGGGCAATCGGTGGATGCAGGCGGCCCATAGCCATTCAGTGTTGTGATCATTGGAGGAGGCCTATGTCCAGCAGTAGACGTCTGTGGGCTGATATGATGATGATAAAATTGTAAATTTGTGCATATTCTGACTTCGAAATAAAGTTCCAGAAACGAATTGAATCTGTACTATTATAAAATTATTAAATGTCAAATTTTCAAAAATCAAAGATTAAAACAAAGTACTTCTGAAACCGAATTCATCGATGTTTGTTTGTTTGTTCGAGCTTCACGCAAAAACCAGCGGATAGATTTTGATTAAACTGTTACAGTCTTAAAGATACTATTCCGACTTAATTAATAGGGCATGTTTCATCAAAATCGGTCCAGTTGAATTGAAGATACAGCTTGATCCTTCTTTTAGTAGCTGCCGCTTTGGAGAAAGTGGTTCCTAAACTTTTTATATAAATCTACGATTGTGTCGGAATTTCCCATGTTGCGAAAAAGTAAAAGGCAAAAGCTAGTATAAAAATAAAGTTAACAAGGAGAAGGGCTCAAGATGAGTGGACCATTTAAAGAATAAACGTTTATACTAAATGCTGTTTAGCTGATAATCTCAACCGGCACCTGGCATCAGTGTGCTGTGACTCACGTCAGCCGTCGTGTCGCGGTCCCGGCGGCGGGACACCTGTGTGCAGCGCCACCTGACACCACGCGCCCGCGTGTGGGAGCCTGTTTGTCCAATTGTCGTACACGCCGCTATTTTATAATTGTTTTATATGTGTCGTATGCTGTGGATGACACTGACTTCAACTAGAAAATGTTTACTTTTTGTTATATATAATGTGTTCCGTCACACTGGGGAGAGGGATTTCCCATGGATTTATAGAAATGGTGACAACACCCGACTCGCAAAGAGGATGCGGGTTCAAATCCCGGTGCCGTACCGCTGAGTTTTTTAAACTTACGGTCTAGATTGTAGACGCTTGTGTATTAGACGGAGAAGGAGAACTTCATGAGGAAATTTGCATGCCCGCTTGGGTGTGTGTAGTCTAGCAATCCTCACTAGGCCAGCGTGCTACACTACGGTCTAAACCCTCTACTAATTGCGGGAGGTCCGAGTCTCTGTAGTGGAGACGAATACGGACTGAAGATAATGAGATATATCAAAATATCTCTTTTTTATGGAGAAGTGACACTTGCTTATCCAGTTTTTAAAGTCAATCTGTATGTACTTGCCATTTTCGTAAAATTTTGAATTAAGTCAGTGGTGTTGCCTATGCGAGACCGCGACGAGATACTTAGTTATATTCTTGCAACAGTAAACCAAAATTTAATACTGGCATTGTTCTTGCATACCCAGTCTGCACTTACCGCGAGTCCTTTAAGCCTTGCGAGACCTAATCACCACTTATCGAACTGGGTTCTGTTCGTATCAAATGACATAGTACGGCTGTTCGGTGTTTATATAGAACTTGATAAAACCTCTGGCTTCGCTGTGTGACGGTGATGATAATTATTCGTAGTCTACCTCCATTATTTATGTATCTCCAGTATCTATGTCACCGCCAGTCTTGCGCGAGGTCAAGACTATTTTTTGGGCAATACTAATGAAGTCATAGGCGGTTCTTATCACGATTACACTTCACAGTTATTACATTTCACATTAAATTTAATGATTTGCACTGCGTTACTTTATCGGCGATCAAACAACAATGAGGGATTACAGCGAGTACTCTCGTTTTTATGTATATGTTACATTGCGACATTAAAAGCTTGATGAAATCAAAATTTTACTTTTCAATTTTGATCAAACAACATAACGATCAAAGGATAAATAATTAATAGTACATAATCACATGCATATACTCACGCAGGTATCTTATAAGGTTAAGCAGTGATTATAATCCGCCACATACTACGATCCAAACACACCTCTCTCTCCTCATACAACTTTCCATACACTTTCGTCGATTAAGGGTGCTACGAAATTGACCCTTTTGGAACAAGTTGTTGATATGGTCAAGGTAAGTTTTTCCTGGGCGCCCTCTTCCGACACTCACTCACATTTGCCCGGTATATTCGTTTCTTCAATCGAATCTCACTCACCCATTCTAAATGACCAAACCATTGGAGCATTCGTTTCTCGATCCTTGTCACCACATCATACTTCAACTTACATAAAATTAATGATGTATTATATGTATATATAGGCATTATATTAATGATTGACTTTTACCGGCGGCTGCGCTCACGTTGATGTCGGATAACCATATAAAACAATTTTTCTATACCTCGGGAACAATTTTTTTTTTGGGATAAAAGGTACCCTATATCCTTCTCTGTACCCCTGATAATGTGTGTGGAAAATTTCATGGTGATCGGTTCATTATTTAAGGCGTGAAAGCGTAACAAAGCCACATTCGCGTTTGTAATATTAGTTCGGTTATCATAATAGTTGTATTGCTTGTAGAAAACGGGAATTGCTACACCACACAATACAGACTGTAGCCACGAGACCTCCACACAAAGGTACATAAATGTTATTATAATTATGTGCTTCACGATTATTATGATAATTATCAAATAACTTCACCGGAACGTTAACTAAACCGTTAACCAGGCGTAAGCCACTAGTCGTGCGGAAGGCCGAGAATGTCTGGCGACCATATCGGGGATGCGCAAGCGCACGCGGGTCGTGATCTGTACTGTTGTACCGTTAGCGATGCGCTGACGTCACCGCGCGTCAGGTGTGAAATAACCACTTGTTTACATTTATTTATTTTATTCTATTTTACGGCTTGGTTGGTATCTGAGACCTTTAAGCCAAGTCATTGTTTTAATATATACTTTCGTCATTTTAACAATAAAATGCCAATGTATCACATTTTATTGATTCTTAGGAGTTTTGACGTTAATCCGAAGATTATCACATTAACACATTGACTGGGAAAAGTATCCGCGGACTTATTGCTTTGAAAGAATACGGCCACTTGCTATGTTAGTCACACTTATTTCGGTATTTCAATATTGTTCACGATTACCTACTGACAATTAATACACAAAACAACACCAAAGTTATATGTTCAACATCACAATAAACTAATATGAAACGTTAAAATAAAACTTCAAGTGACGCTTCACTCGGGTTGCCGCCAAAATTCCCACTTGTTTACATAGTTCGAAACAGCTACTTGTAGCTGAATTACCTTGGTAATTCAGTGACTAAAACCGGAATAAACCAATTTATGCTAACTACCGCGCGCCTCGCTAGAAGTTATACATATTAAATTACGTTCATTTTTTATAATAATAAGTAACCTATAAAAATTAAAAAAAATGCATTTGTTTATTTATCTGCTGATCGCAAACTACTACAAACGCCAAAACCTTTCCAAACTGATTTGACTGTATTCAACAGCAGTTGCGGTAATATGGAGGGGTACGTTAACGCGATTTCTATTTTTTTTATAACATTAAAAAACTTTTGTGATTAATAAAAAATTAAATAAACACTGCATTCATTTTTTTAGATGCCGTCTAGTCCATATCATCCGGGAAATTGTAAGGATTCCAACGATACAAACCACATCTAAACCGGTTAGAGGATTTAAAAGTTCTGGCTGAAACAACTTTTTATTTCTTTTATCGGGTAGTGGGGTAAAAAAATATCATTGTTTTTTTTTTGATGTTTGCAATTTTTTTTCACAATCTGAGAATGTCATAAGAAATATTTTCAAAACTCTTGGAAAGATTCAATGGTTTTTTTTTTATATATCTTCATTGCCCTATTTCGAATTACCACCACATGTGTGACTGAAATTTATACATAACATATCGTCTGTGACCGAGACCGTAGATCTGTTTTCACAAAACCGTTTTTAATGCCATCTGTTGGCGAACTAAGGAACCGATACGACACATTAATTTCCTAATTCAGTCTTAATTAAAAACTAATTAAGTAAAATAAAAGCAATTCTGTGTTCTTATCATTAAGATGACTTTTTCTATACGCTCTATGCTGTGTAAATAAATCAGTTTTTTGTTCTTACTGTAAAATTTGTCCAGATGCAGATAGATTTGTACGCTGTCACTGTATGACCTACCCTACAATGGCGGACGTAATAAAAGTGTTAGTGTAAATAGAAAATAAGTGAAAGTTCACACATATATATTGTATGTACACGCATTCACGGCGTGTTATGAAATTCATTGTCGTCAAGTGAACGTGATAATGTGTCAAGTACCGCACAATGCAATTTTATGGGAGACCTGTTACGCGCGCTCACTGCACGCGTATGAGTCGTATAGAATCAAAGGCGACTGTCTCACTTTTGGCAATTTTTAGCCGACAATGAAAAAAATGTAATGTTTTTAATGGTATATCTGTTTGTTTAAATTGATATTGGCCATGTTCATTGGAAAATCAACGCTAAATCTTGATTTAATAT
>WUAW01004581.1:24078-38499 GCA_017165845.1 Thaumetopoea pityocampa | reverse complement strand
CGCATGCTGCCTCTCTCAGCAGGTCATCGCGAGTTATTTGGCACGCCCACCATTATATATATATATATAAGAATCTTTTATTTATTTTTAATATAATTAGTAATGTATATAATAATAAATATATTTAAAATAACAAATTTTTTATTTAATATAATTTTAATAATATATTTTAGTTATTATATTTTTTTTAAGGTTTTTACTTAAAGTTTTATTTTATTGATATATATTAGTTTATTGTGATGTTTGATGAGTAAATATAGTAATACTAATAATAATATAATAGTACTTAAATACTATTTTAAAATGACTATATTCGCTAAAATCCCGAAGAGTCTAGATGTTACAGGATATGTCTATTGCTATGACAATAAATAGAATGTAATCAATCAATTATTACATGTATTAATTGCTTGATTGATACTATTTTTATACCACATGAATTAAGGATTCGAAAAAAACTCACGAACGTTGTCTTGCGTCATGGGCGTGTGGCGCCGGCATTATAACAGCGTCACTTCATACCTCCCACGGATGCTGTGAAAGCCGGCTATGCGATGCATCAGGACAATGGGGAGGAGCATAATCCTGTTATTCAGTCGAAATCTACTGCGACCTCCAAGGCGCTCGCCAACTGTGGGGACTATGTCAAATCCCCCCTATGTAAGGAGGAGCCCTATCTCAAGCAGTGAACTTTCACGAGCTGATACTGGTGATGATAAACGTTATCTGGAAAAGATCATACGAATAGGTCAGGGAGTACTTAATCTTTTAGTCTGTCTGGCAAATAGACTTAAGTATACGCGTAAGCGACCCCGGCTCCCCGAGATATTACTGTCTCTTCCTTCTCCTTCCAAGATAATAGTATCCTATATCCTATAGTCCTATTCCAAAATCACATATTCCTTGCTCAATACACCTTTCCTACCTCATCCTTTTTCCTTTACTCTCCATTAAGGCGCGGGAACGCAATGAGAAACTTTAATATTTTTAATCTCATAAAATGGCGGCGTTGTGGTTCGCTACCCGATACGTCTCGTTGCTCGCGGGAGCGAAATGTGGGCTGCGGTAGCCACTCTGCTACATTTAACGATCGTAGCAGGTGGAAATAAGTGGTCTCTTTGTACCCTAATGGGAAAGAGGCGTGACTGTATGTAGTATGTACTATGGTCTCTGCCTACCCTTATGGGATATCGGCGTGAGTGTAAGTATGTATCATAAGAATAGAAGAGATGTAAACCGTTTTCTGTTCTGTATTTTTTTTTAATATGAAACAAAGAATACTATTATATTACAATCAATTTAAATGATGAAGATCAAAGTATTAGTCTTTGACTTACAAAACAATTCGAATTTTATAATATATTTAATGTCTTAAGTTAAAATTCTATAGCTGACGGATTACTCAAAGGAATAGACTCAGCTTACGTCGCGGCTTAAGTTCTAGACGGCATCATTAAATATTTCAGAAATGTTTTGCACTTATCAGGTCATTTGGATGTAGTTAAACATAAAAGATCCAATCAAAAAATAACTGACACAGTTGGTATATATTATGAAATTAATACTAACTGACATTATGAAAATAAAAATGTGAATTAAATGAATAAAAATATGAGTTTCTAGTCTATAATTACAATAAAAGCAACAAATACTACACGGCGATAAATGAAATTTGCAATGAGGATTAATGAAGAATTTGCAATGAGTACTTCAGTATCGGATGTCTTAAAATGACTTGAAATTAATTGGGTCCTTTTTACGTTACTAGGTCAATGGACCTAGTAACGTAAAAAGGACCCTTTTGCCTCATCAAGTCGTTTTCATAATAAAGATATGAAATAATATTAGTAAATGTACTAATATTATTTGATATCTTTATTATGAAAACAACTTGATGAGGCAAACTTTGTAATGTCTATAAAGTTTGCATGCATAAACTTTCTTTCCCTCGCGGCGTTAAACTTTAGACATACCGCTTTGTGTTTATGTTTTATTAAAATTTATAGTTAAGCTGTCAGATTTTGTTGCTGGATGCTAGTGGTCGATGGTTTGTTACAGTTTTTTTTTTAAATAATGTTATAAAGAGCAAACTTCCTCTACTTTTTACGACATCAAAGCAAAAAAAATATGTAACAATTTCAATCGGATAGATGTAGATTAAATTAGTCTTTATCGTTTCACTGATAATAAAATATCGCCTGTATACTTTTAAAGAGTTCTATCCGATTTCTGCCTCTTTGCTTTTTTTATCTGAAATGATTGTCCTTTAAGATATCACCGATCTACGCACCAAACTTCTGCAGCCAAATTTCAAATATTAACCTATTAGGACCAATATTGGTGTTTCAATTGGTGTTTTTCTTTAAGCACCATTGATTATTATATTTAGGTTTTTTTTTCTTGTAAACTTAACAAATACACATAGAACTGATTGGCAGTTCACAAATGGTATGATTGGCAGTTAACATGGTCTGTATATTATGTGAGCATCTTTAAATTTTTATTGATAACTAGTTTTTGGCCGCAGCTCCGCCCGCGTGAATGTCGGTTTTTTGCTACATGGAAATCCCGACACAATCATAGATTTATATAAAAAGTCTAAGAACCACTTTTAATTGACCTGTAGTACCAAAGCGGCAGCTACTAAAACAGCAATCAAGCTGTATCTTCAATTCTACTGAACCGATTTTGATGAAACATACCCTATTAATTAAGTCGGAATAGTACCTTTGAAACTGTAACAGTTTAATCAAAATCTACCCGCTGGTTTTTGCGTGAAGCACGAACAAACAAACAAACATCTACGGATTCGCTTTCAGAAGCCCTTAATTAGTCGATCTGGAGTAGTTTGTTTTTAAATATCTTTAATTTTTGAAAATTTCACATTTATCAATTTTATAATAGTATATATAGATAGAGGACAATGATAAAGTTCGGGGTTGCTCTAATGAATATCGACACGGATGCCGCGGAGGGTGCTATGATATCCAATCTTCCCACGCCACCTTAACTTAGTTACACGTGGAGACAAACGTGTTTGACATTGATAGAAATTGACAATCATAAATTGATAAATGGTCAAGAATGAAAATATATTATAATTTATTTTCACACAGCACTAATAATAATGTAACATAAATATTCATAATCATCATCTTTATCCCCGGTCCATATTCGTCCCATAAGGCCACAGACCTCCCCTGATAAGGATTAAGGGAATTAAGCCGTATTCTATCACGCTAGCCAGGTCATATCAGGCTATCAGGTTGGTAGAGTTCACACACCCCTGCGAATATGCAGGATTCCTTACGAAGATTTCCTTATCCACACTCAAAAGTTGTGTCTACGTTGTAGACCGTACATAAGTTTGAAATAAATTAAGCGGTACGGGATCGGAATCGAACCCGCTATCTTTCCGATCGCGAGTAATGTTTATTATCAACATATTTATAAGTGTCAAATTACATGTTTTCTAAGTTGTATACAGCAAATTTGAACTTCCGACATATCATAATTCTGTTGCTATTTCAACACCCGAAGCGTGAGTATATGTAACCGTTAATTGGTTACATTGTTTAAGTATCAATTAAGTAACTCTCTTGTCTACAACGGATACATAACGAAAATCTATCTGTGAGTATACTAATGACATTTCCCAAACAACGGAGATAACAGTTTGGGCCGCAGTACGTAAGTGGATGTATCTGATCTAATTAATACGACGTTGATTGATACTAATGTGGCTGGGTGCCGTCAGTTTACAGTGAGTAATTGATTGTCACAACATAAGAACAAAGATAGAACCTCTCGATAATGATTTTTCGATAGGGTTTTAATCAATAAGGAACTCGCTTTACCTTTGATCAACCGCGAATTATCAAACCTCTAAGCCAAAGAATTGATACACAGTATAGAGAGCCGACTCTAGCCAAGCTTAATTTTAATTACCTACGCTCAGCTGTAGTACTAGGGCTGCCATGCTAATTAATATTATAAATGCGAATGTAATTTTTTTTTTACGCTTTTACGCCTTAACTACTCAAGTGATCATTATGAAATGTTCGACAGACATTGTTAGGGGTCCCTAACAATGTGTAGTTTTCTATAAAAAAGTGCATAGGGTACCTTTTATCTCGAAAAATAAAACTATTTCTGAGAGATAGTATTATTATTGTATTTTCAACGGTCTCTGAGATGTATTTAAGAACATCAACGCGAGAGAATCCGCGGGTAAAAGTTAATCTACACTATTACATAAAATATCGATTTGAATGTTTCTATATGCAATAACATTTCGGTTTAACGTAGTATTTAAATTAATAAATACAAAACAAATTTGATAAGATCGTTTACTCATCGTCAGTTCTGAATCGAACGTCACACATAGAACATGCTTATGAAGGTCAAATACTGCCAAATCGCGGGCCCTCGCGACTGCCGTTCGATCAATTTGATTCGAGGTTGTCTTATGAGATGGTTATTTGTGCGTGTGCCTGTTATTGCTCGTTGTATGGAAACTTATGTAGCTATCTATTTTGTATATTAACGCTGCAGTATCAAGCCTATCACCTACTAGCTAGGGTATCAAGTATGTGGTACGAGACTCCCGGGACTCGAGTCAATTAAGTGTTGCGTTCGCGCTGTGACATACGATTTACATTCCTATTTCTAACAGAACTAATACTCGTGTTCTTATTTATTAGGGATGCACAAAAAAAATTAATTATTTAATTGATGTTTAGATAGAGATATTAAGGTTAAAGTAAATTTTCAATCATATATTACAACCCCAACGAAAAAGGAAGTACATTTAGTTTAGTATTATGCAGTATAATATTTATTCTCTGATAGTTTCTTTTGATATAACACTCCCAACTTTTGTGTTGGGGTTTGCTCTTTGTTGCAGGGATTGCGGCTTTGGGTCGGGATAAGATAATCAACTACTATCTGACGTCATCCCAGTAAGTCCCCATAATTTCTACAAACAATCAGGATTATTGAAACACCAACCGGGATCCACTATTTTAGTTGAATAATCAAACACGGAGAAAGCACCGTAATGTTAGCATGCCAGTCAGGGATCGATTCAAAACCTTTCGATTCTCGGATTAAGAACGAGGCCTTATCTACTACGCTACCAGATTCTGATGTATTCATTTTTTTTTTTGATAAATTTGTTTAATCATTTAGTCACTGAAATCACTTTTGAACCTTATAAAATGGCGGCGCCCTGCTTCGCCACCCGACACATTTCGTTTCCCTCGGGGGCGAAAAGTGTGCCACAGACAGCCACTTTACTACATTAAACGATCGTACCAAGCGGAAAGAACCTATCATATACATTTCTTATATACATTTCTTCGATAGTATAGCCAGTTTGCATTGGTGGCAATGCACCACCATCAATGCAATGCATTGTTTGCTATTAATTACGCATAATTAGAGCCTTTTAGATCTACGGATCTTTGGACTTGAGAAAGTGCATACATATGGCATGCGGGTGCAGTTTACGGAGAAACAAATCATGTAAAATCGGGCAGATAATGTACACCGGATCACCTTTGGGCAGAACTAGCGTGGTGATAGTGGTACCCGAACGGCTCCACGATTGACTCCTCGAGGTGGGTTGATGCACACAGGTCTCTTTGCTGCACGAAAAACTGAAGGTGATGGGACCAAATAATCCAATATATACCAATCGTTGTACACAAAGTGATGGATGAACTAACAATATTTCAATCGAGATATACTCGTGAGATGTGTGCCTATAAATAATAACGATTAGCCCCTAATGAATATTGGATGACTAATTGAGCTGCATGATCCAAAATTATTAATGCAAACTTAGCACGGCTGTTTGCACAAAGTTATTTTAGAGCGTCGTCTTAGGTACGCCTTGCATTATTCAGTAGGTCTCAGGTGATCCGGTTGCAAAATATCCTGTCCCCTTCTAATTTTAGGCAGCTATCGAAAATGTGAACAAATAAAATGAGAAATTATTAACTATGTGGTAGTCATCAATTACGTCTGTGTTATTATTCAACTTCTTTTTAGTTTCTCTTTCAATAAAATCATCATAATCAGCTCCTGGAAATAGGGGAAAAAATTTACAATTTTATTTTATACTAGCTTTTGCCCGCGGCTCCGCCCACGTGGATGTCGGTTTTCTGCAACATGGGAAATCCCGACACAATCATAGATTTATATAAAAAACGTTAACGACTTTTACTTGACCTCCCGTATCTAAGCGGCGGCTACTAAAACAGGCATCAAGCTATATCTTCAATTCCACTGAACCACTTTTGATGAAACATGCCCCAGTATTAATGTCGGAATAATACCTTTAAGACTGTAATAGTTTAATCAAAATCTAGCAGCTGGTTTTCTCATAAAGCCCGAACAAACAAACAAACATCGACGGATTTGGTTTTAGAATCCCTTAATTAATCGATCTGAGTAGTTTGTTTTTAAATATCTTTGATTTTTGAAAATTTGACATTTTACAATTTTATAATAGTGTAGATAGACATAACACATGTTAAATCTGTTTTGTTCATGACCAATAACATACAAGAAATAAAGTGGATAAACCTAGTAAAAATTTGTACTAATTAGCCGAAAAAATCACATAAAAAACAAATAAACAAAAACACTAAAAATCTACGCTTTTGCAAATTCGAGTTTAATTTCTTTATAAGCGATTCCACGCTCGGACTTTATCGGATTCCGTGGACGGGAAGTGAAAATGAAACAATTATGCAAATGGGCAACAAAATAAAACTCATTTTATTAATAATCAAATAACTGGAGTTCGCATTCGCAAATGAAATAAAATTTCGTAAATGGTGGCATTAATTGTCGAGTGGGGAACGGGAATTTTGTCTCCAACCTCCCTTTTACTGGCTTCTATCAAACAGAAGTTATCTCAAAGCTGAGAAGTTTTAATAAAATTCCGAATGCCTCGGGCAGTTAGCTACAGAGTGCTTCTTATATATCATATCTTTTAGTTATAAAAGTGGTAACTTAGCTGGAAGAATCTTTCGAATGAATGGATGTCTTTGAAGAGCACAATATTCAAGTTCATTCATATCTGAGATTTGTTCAGCGTTCGTTCACATAAAACTAATATAGACGCTTTGAGACATTTGCGCTTCAGTAAGTTTTTGATGAGATCTTTTGAATATGAATTATATTCAAAAGAGTAATTAGCGATGTCTGAATCCTAATTAATCGTACTAATGACGTTGTCGACATTTTCGGGTTTCACTCAACATTATCGGACTGATTTGAATTAATACTAGCTGTTTATACAGTTATATCATGATAATGACCAACGATAATGTTATTGATGATGTAGATGAGATCGAATCGGTGTTACTATTTATAACAGGTCGAAGTGTGGAATGGTGGCTCTATCGGAGAAGGGAAGATTTCCAACCAGACGGCGCCAAGCGTGAAGATGAGAAGCAAATCTCTCCTTTTATGTTCAGCTATGGGCTTCCAGGAGCTGATAATGGCGATAAAGATTTTGTTTAGCATATTTAAGCAAGTACTTGGCTACAGTACCACCTGATGGTAAATGACGATGTAATCTGAGGTGATAAAATGTTCTAGCTCAATAAAAACTTATTCACTTTTATCTTAAAGAATTATAATCGGACTGAAATATTGACGCAGTTTTTGATTACTCGTATTATGAACATAGAAACAAATCGTATAGTTTTAAATAATTATTCAGCTCGAAATATAATGTAATCTGCCATATAAAATTAAACACAGTCTTTGTTACATAATAACACTAGCATTATTTGAACTACGCAACTAATACCTTCTCAGTTACAAGGCATGTTAATTACATTTACCTACGCAGGTGACTTATTAATTAAATAATTCACCTGCGTATAATTAATTCGACGCCATCGTCTAATAAGCGATATGAGCTAATAATTAATATTATTTACCGATCCATGGGAGTGTATACCGACGAAATTTCGGCACTCGAATCCGCCATTACAAATTTTCTTAAATTCAATTAAAACGTTCACTGTTGTAAGTAAATATATCAGTGTTATTTTAGACGCTATTTATTGCCCTTCTAAGGCTTAATTAAAGGTTCTTTGATGTTCAATCTCTTACGGGAAACTGGGTGATTACGTGGGTTCAGTAAACGGAAAATTTTGCTTATTTTGCTAAATCATTGAAGCTAGAGGAGTCGTTAGCTCTTTTTAGATATTATTAAGTGCTATTTTCTACTCGCCTACAAATGTTTCCTGCGTTAACGGCAGATTCTGAATTAGGTCATAATTAATAGTGACATTAATATTTAATACTAGCTTTTACTTGACCTCTCGTACCTTAGCGATGGCTACTAAAACCAGGATCAAGCTGTATCTTACATTCTACTGGACCGATTTGATGAAACATGCCGTAGTATTTAAGTCGGCATAGTACCTTTAAGACTATAATGGTTTAACCAAAATCTGCTGGCTGGTTTTTGCGTGAAGCCTGAACAAACAAACAAACATCGACAGATTTGGTTTCAGAAGCCCTTATTTAGTCGATCTGAGTAGTGTGTTATTAAATATCTTTGATTATTGAAAATTTGACATTTAAAAATTTTATAATAGTATAGATAGTTTCCACATTCCTTGCTCAAGACACTTTTCCTACGTCATAATTTTTCCATGAGAATGCAATGAGGAACTTTAATAACTTTTGTACCTCATAAAATGGCGGTATCGTGGTTCGCCACCCGATACGTCCATTTTCCATTTGCCCATTTTCCGCCCCCGCTGGAAATGCCCACGGGGGCGAAAACTGGACCACGAATAGTCACTTTGTTCGTAGCAAGTTGAAAGAAAAGGTCTCTGCCTATCCCAATTCTTCGGTAGTAGTAGTAGCATAGTGATCAGTAACCCCGCTGGTCACGCGGAAGACCGTCGTTCGATTCCCCGCCGGAGAACTGTACGTACTGGACTGTATGTATACCGTATGTATATTTAATATTCGGTGAATACTGCAATGAATTAAAGATATTTTCTTCTCTTATGCATATCTTATGCTTATTTTCTTCTCTTAACTTTCTTATAGTTAATAATCTCATTTTCTGTCATTGGTTCTGCCTTGTGTCCCAATTTTCTCAAATCATTCTTAAGTTTTTCGGCACATTCTATTATCAAATTGGAAATTTGAAAATGCATCTATATTTATATCTTAATGCCACAAGAATTTATATCCAATACTTTGAAGCTTCCAAACGTTAACCCACACAGGCTTAGATCATTTTTTTTTATTTAAACATTTAGTTAGTATTGGCATAAGCAGCGATAATTGTACTATAAAATACACCAGAAGGAACAGCATAATTATCTTGCGAATCAGTAACCCTCTACTGAGATCTCCAAGATGTCCGCCGACCATGGAGATTATGTAAAATTCTTACCGTTATGAAGTTCGCATCAACCCCTATTAGACAGTACATTCCAATAGGCTATCGAAAAAGAAGAATTCAGTTTATCGAAATAATAGATATTTTTTATCGGTACGTATATATATTGGTGCTGGTTCTGTTGTAACAGAATTAACTAAATTTAGTCCCTCCCTATCTTTTTCTAATGTCAAACGCCAAAAAGAGATAGCTACAATTTTGATGCTGTCAGTTTCGTTTACACACGTCAAAATTAAAAGATTTAGCCACGATATCGAGACATACGAGTACGCACTGAAGAAACACAAAAACACAACATTTTTTGAACCGTTTAAGAGAAATGCAGGTCGGTACTCGTTATAAATGTTTGCTATCTCGTTTTGGCGTTTGATATTAGAAAAAGAAAGGGAGAGACTAAAATTTAATTAAGCTCTGTTAAAACAGAATCATTACCATTATACTCAGAAGTGCGATTGCGATTTTTCAGTTTTTTTGCTCACTTCACGCGCATACGCTCTCTATTCCAAGCCACATTTTTCTCAACTCTTTGGAGGCTTACATGATGAATTCCTGTAACCATTATTACAGGCTTTTACTTCAATGCATTTTCCCCTGTGCCGACATACTACCAGTTTATCACGATTAGTCTTACCTATTTATTCTGCTCCCCTTCTCTCTCTAATCCGCGACCGCACAAAAACTTAATTAACCAAAATATATTATGGGAGTGTATAAACAAACAGCCACAAAGTCACTCCCTCCCTCTCTTGGGACTTTATACGGTGATACTATTTCGTGTAATGACTCCAAAATGAGAATACACCTCCCTACAATATACGCAGCGTAAGTTTGAATTATATCTTTACTGGATGAGACACCGCGTTAATTTAACCTGTCATCATCATTATTAGCATCATCATCAGCCCGTAATAGTCCACTGAAGGATATGTACCGCCTTAAAAAGAAGAGGTTTGCCATAATCACCACGCTTGGCAGAAGTCTTGGTTGTCGCAGTAGATTTTGATTGAATAACAGCATAACGCTGCAGCCTATTATCCTGGTACATCCATAGAATATATCCATATGGTTCTCATAGAATCCACGTGAATAGATGGAGTGACGCTATTATTATGACGATGCCATACAGCAATGTTATACAAGAAGGTAACTTCTGGATTTGCAATCAGTGCGAATTTTATAGCTGTAATTAAAACTTTGAGAAACAGACGTTGACTGATCACAAGAGAATGCTACCATTGCCCATCACCCTGATTTTTCCATAGGTTGAATGACGTTATTATTATATCACCGATGTACAAAACAAAAACTTAATCCAACATCATCATTATTATATCAGCCCACAGACGTCCACTGCTGGACATTGCTTTCCTCCAATGATCGCCACACTGAGTAGCTAGGAGCCACCTGCATTCAGTGATTGCCCACAATCTTCACTAGATCATCGGTCCACCTAGTCGAAGGTTTACCCACACCACGCGTTACGGTTCGCAGTCGCCACTCCAGCCCTTTAGCACCCCAACGTCCATCGGTTCTGCGAGCTATGCACATATCCACAACTTAATGCGTGCATCCACAAAACCTAAAACGGGAACAGCCAAATCAGCTTGGAGACGTTTTTGTTTTGTCAACGGTTAGCAAATAAATAAACAAATACTTTTTATATTTATTTTTATATGTTCGTACTTAATATTATACATATTAAACGTGATTTAATATATAAAACTAACTGCTAACGCTATTTCTAAGTGACTGATGCGAGAGTGCGGAGCACGTGGTAGCTAGCGCAAACTGGTTTATTCCGGTTTTAGTTAAACAATACTACAAAGGCAAAAATCTCTTCAAACTGATTCATCTGTACAGAAAGTTTTAGAATACAATGACACAAATAATGGTAAATGGCTGATCCTGTTGTAATGGATCTTAACTAAATTTAGTCCCTGCCTATCTTTTTCTAATGTGAAACGCCAAAACGAGATAGCGAACATTTATAGCGAATACCAACCTACGTTTGTGTCAAACGGTTCAAAAAATGTATCGTTTTTGCGTATCTTTAGTCTGTATGTTCCGAGATCGCGTCTAAATATTTTAACACTATAGGCTTAGTCCATCCGGATCCAGAGCGTCAAATAACCGCTTTTGAGCATTTAATCAAAATGTTTTTTTAATTACAAGGTACATAATAATTATTTTGTGTTTTATTACCTATGTTAAATTCTGTATTATTTATAATCGACTGGAAAAGATTATGATTAATATTTAATTTGAAAAGCGGTTATTTGACCGCCATTGGTAGAAATACATATATGAAATGTCAGTAGGTTTAGTTTTAATTTTCACGTGTCTAAACTAAGCACCAAAATTGATAGCTATCTCGTTTTAGCGTATGACATTAGAAAAAAATAGAGAGAGACTATATTTAGTAAAGTTCGGTTACAGTAGAATCACCACCATAATATTTCTTCTCTTCTAGTGTATGTAGATCTTTGTTCTTCTATTCAAGGCAGCTCCTTAATTCATACACGTCACGTATCCAGAAGGCGTTGAGTCGTTCCCGAGGATCGAGTCACGCGAACACAAAATGAACATAGGTATCGCCTCTAGGTTGATATTAAACACTGAATTTCAGAAAGATTGAAGACCTGTATTAGGTATCTACAAAGAAAAAAAAAGGAAAAATAATGAATAATTTTGCTCTCTTATCTTTCACCTTTTTCATAAGCTGTAATAGCCTAATTGTATAAATATACACTGGCAGGTAGTTCGAATCTAAGGCATGCATCTTTAACTTTTCGAAATCATTTTTGTATTAATAATTAATTATCATTCGCTTCAAACAGTGAAGAAAACCATCGTGAGGAGACTTACATGCCTAAGTAATTTTCTCGAGAGCGTGTGAAGTGTACCAACCTTCGTTAGGCCAGCGTGGTCGAATATGACCTTAGTCCCTTTCATTCTGAGAGGAGACTCGTGTCCTGTAATAGGATTGATGGTGTTCATTTAACATTTAGGCTTTGAACAATCCGCTGTTGGACTAGGTTTGCCCAAATCTGTATTATATTCTTGATCATTTTTCATCCAGCTGCAACCGGCTATCTTGGTCCACCAGCCACAATCAGTCATCCTCAATCATTGGTTCATCACGTAAGTGAGTAATCAAGTGCTTTCCTTGCATTTGAGAGTTCATATATTATACTACGGGTTTGGATCGTTAGATTTTCAAAAATCATTGTGCGGATAATAATTTGTGCCATTATCCCTTGCTTTTGATTCACTAAGTACCTGGTTTTCACCTTCATGCAAGGTACAAAAGTCTTCAATTGAGAAATAAAATACATTCGCCATTTTTTATACGCGATACATGTGCGCACATAATACTTATTAAACGAATATTTGTCTCAATGAAAATAGAATTATGAGTTGAATACACCCTCGGATACGGGTCACGGGAAAATTTATATTCTGCGCCCATTCAAGGATTTTTTCATATCCCCCAGTAAATTGTTATATTATTTTAAAATATGGGAGGATATATAGTCTCGTCCCCATTGGAGAGTAAAAGTGTACTTAAGTTGTATGCGTAGAAGATTAAGTTGAAATATTTGTTTAGGATGGGTTCAATATTTGATGAAAAAATTATACCGTAAATATTGTTTGAATTTAGAATTTTAATTTGTATAAATGAAAGAAAACAGATAATACGTAAAATATGTGTGTGTGTGCGTGCGTGCGTGCTTACGTGCGTGCGTGCGTGCATGCGCGCGTGCGTGCGTCCGTGCGCGCGTGCTTGCGCGCGTACGAACGCGCGTGTGTGCGTGCGCGCGCGCGCGTACGTGCCTGCGTGCGCGCGTGTGTGCGTGCGTGCGTGCATGCGTGCGTGCGTGAATGCGTTCGTGCGTGCGTGCGTGCGTGCGTGCGTGCGCGTGTGAGCGAGGGTGTGTGAGTGTGTGTGCGTGTGTGTGTATGAGTGTGTGTGTGTGTGTGTGTGTGTTCCTCAAAAACGGTTTAGTAGAATTGAAGATACAGCTTGATCCCTGTTTTAGTAATTGCCGTTAAGGTACGAGAGCTGAAGTAAAAGTGGTTCTAAGATTTTTATATAAATCTATGATTGTGTCGAGATTTCGCATGTAGCGGAAAATCGACATTCACGCAGGCGGAGCCGCGGACACAAGCTAGTAATATAATAACACAGAATATTATCTGATATAAGTAATAATTTCACAATAATAATAATTCGCATATGATTAATATACAATAATTCGTTAATCGTGTGTGTTATTCGTGTGTGTGTATGTGTGTGTGTGTGTGCGTGTGTGTGTGTGTTCATCAAAAACGGTTTAGTAGAATTGAAGATACAGCTTGATCCCTGTTTTAGTAATTGCCGTTAAGGTACGAGAGCTGAAGTAAAAGTGGTTCTAAGATTTTTATATAAATCTATGATTGTGTCGAGATTTTGCATGTAGCGGAAAATCGACATTCACGCGGGCGGAGCCGCGGACAGAAGCTAGTAATATAATAACACAGAATATTATCTGATATAAGTAATAATTTCACAATAATAATAATTCGCATATGATTAATATACAATAATTCGTTAATTTCACAATCTTACCAGATTTATCAAATATTCTTTGGTTTCATCCGTAAATATCTAACTAGTAACAACTACACAAGATCTTCGATGATATTGTCTGCCACAATCAAAATATTTAATACTTCTTCTTCCATTTTTCATAATGATAATCGGCTGCGAATTCGCATCTTTTCTTCCAGTGTCAAGGGTATATATTTTTTGAAGTCATATTATATTTTTAAGTAATTAAGTTAATAATGAATTAAGTTAACACTAAAATATCGATGTATCATATTTTATTGCTTATTGCTCTCAATAAGTTTTGAAGTCAATCCGACAAATACCACTTTGTCTAGACAAAATTCAGGCATACCTTCTTGAAAAGATACGGTCACTTTGCTAA
>WUAW01004581.1:0-15118 GCA_017165845.1 Thaumetopoea pityocampa | reverse complement strand
GATTAGGCCGTAGTCTGCCGCGCTGGCCTAGTGCGGGTTGGTAGACTTCACACACCCATGCGGGCATGCAGTATATGCATGTTAAGTACATTGGTGTCTATAATGTGGATCGTACATGAATTTATGAAATTACTCAGTGGTATGGAACCTACGACCCTTCGATCAAAAGCCGTATCTAGCACCACTACATAACTAATGTACTTACTATACTGTAACCAACACTATTTAACTAAAACAATACATTGCAGTGAAAATATACAAATATATTTTAATATATATTTTATATCGTTTATCTATCCGAAAAGATTCCAAGTCTGGGCATGTGTGAACCTTGCAACGACACCGTCAACGTCACACTCTCCTGGTGTCATGTCGAATGTAATGCTAGCGACTCCACGACTCCTTATTCGGACTGAGTAACTGATAAACTGAAAAAAATAATAATGTGTCTATTCAAATTTTATTCATTGCAGACAGCAATGTACGGAGAAGGAAATCTACGTGAGGAAACCTTACTTACTGCATGGGTGTATGTGAAATTTACAAACCCGCACTAGGCAAGCGTGGTAGACTGCGGCCTAATCCCCCTCCTGATTAGAGGAGGTCCGTGCCCCTTTAGTGGGGATGAATATAGACTGGGGATATTGATAATACAAATTTTATTGTGTATACTCCTAAACATAGAAAGTCCCTCGTGTAGATGCCAGAATCAAGGCATTGCTAGAATAACGTTACTTCTGTTCCGTAAAATTTCATTGAAAAAGATATCTATACTATTATAAAATTGGTAAATGTCAAATACAATATTTGATTTTATTAATTATATAAATTAAATCAAAAAAAAAAATACTTCTCAGATCGACTAATTAAGGGTTTCTGAAAAGGTAGATTTTGATTAAACTATTACATTCTTAAAGGTACAATTCTGACTTAAATACTGCGGCATGCTTCATCAAGATCGGTCCAGTAGATCCCGATTTTAGCAGCCACCGTTAAGGAACGAGGGCTCAAGTAAAAGTGCTTCTACGGCTTTTTATATAAATCTATGATTGTTTCGGGACTTCCCATGTGGTGGACAACCGACATACACGCGGACGGAGCCGCGACCAAAAGCTAGTAAATTATATAACAGTTACCAATCTGTTTCCAATTACGGCAAATGGCTCATGTCCTTTTGAGTAAGCGTATTTAAAGAATTCTCTATTACTGTATAAAGCGGGTACAGTAATAGTAGCACACCATACCTTCCTGTAGATGATGTGAGAAACAGTTAAGAAGAGAACCAGCTAAGGAGAGAACCAGCTAAGGAGAGAACCAGCTAAGGAGAGAACCAGCTGAGGAGAGAACCAGCTAAGGAGAGAACCAGCTAAGGAGAGAACCAGCTAAGGAGTATATTGTACTAGGATAATAGGCAGCAGCGTTTTCCTGTTACTAAATCAAAATCTACTGCGATCTCCAAGACGCCTGCTAAACTAAAGTCTACAAGAGTTGCTTGCCAGAAGTGGAGATTATGGCAAAGTCCTCCTTTTTAAGGAGGAGGTATACGTCCAGCAGTGAAGTTCGACAGGCTGATGATGTCGATGATGAAATATCTCTAATTATATTACGTTTTTTATGTTTATTCGTGAATGAGCACTTCTTGAAAATAATATTTCACGGTAGACACTGCTCACGCAACATAAAGCAAATACCGATAAGACGAATCAATATGCCCACCATTGCGGGCTCCGTAACCTTTTTCACAGCCAAAGCGAGAGCCTGCAACACTGATCCCTTTGTGTTTTAAACTTTTCATTTTAACGAGTGATTTTCGATTTTACCATCAACACAATAAAGTGTGAATTGCTTTAAACTTTATACAGACGGAAAGTCGAATATTCGTGAGCCAATATAAAAAAAAAGGTTGCAAACACAGTTATCATGAGCCACGATTTCTCTGGAAGCGCATTTTAACGAAAATTAAGGCTATATTACGACGCTGTCTGACCTATCAGTTTATTAAAACAGTGGACTGCTTTTTATTTATTTCAGTGCAAGCAGAATTTAAAAAACTAAATGTCAACGTTCACACGATACGAGAGGTCAAGTAAAAGTGGGACTAAGGCTTTTTTATATAAATCTATGATTGTTTTGGGATTGCCTATGTAGTGAAATACCGACACGAGCAAAATCTAAGCCATTATATATATTTGGAGCATTAATATAAACATGACAAATGAAATTAATAAATTTAAAAAAAAAACCTTAACGTTTATTTAATTAAGAAGACATTACTCTGTAACATAATATTTAAGCGATAAATAATTTAGTTCACAAATGACCTATGTTTATACCTTAATAATTATACTTGTGCAGGTCAATGTGGGGGAATATAGCTATACTAATTTTAATTGTATTCTTACACCTGTAATTGCCTATGTATGAATAATTATTACTAGACTAGAAATAGTGAAATAATAGATATTTGTAAATCTCGCACGCGGACTCGATTTGAATACGCTAACGTTTCCATTTTTTTCCACCTGTTTCAGAAGGTGATTTAAACAGTGGTCTGAGCGGTTTCCGGTGACACTGGTCGTAACAAAGTTCTATGGGGACCTACGGGGATAACGTCAGATGGCGCTCGATCCTCTAAATCCTCGCATTCATACCCCAACCAACCATAGAACAGAAAATAAACCTCCATTAACAATAATTTCTTTCCAGGTATCACCATTCTGTGTACTGTGCTTCCAGACGCAGTTTTACAGAGAGGATACGACTTGGGAATCTTCTAGAAACGAGCCTACACTTTTTTTAATAGCCGGCAACGAACCTACGATCACTTTGATGTTGCGGGTGTCATGGACAGCGGTGATCACTTACTATCTTACCCGCTTGCCCGTTTGCCTCCTCTTGTATAAAAAAATCACTTAAAAGTTAAAACGTTACTCTTATCTATATAGCCTTTTAAATTTGAATAACTATGACAACCCAATTGTCAAAATTGCGTAATTAAAAGCGACTTCGTTAAAATTTAAGAGCGTATTTCAGAAGTATTAATTTTGTGAAAAAGAATAGCTATTAAACAGAAATTGTTCTTTCTCGGTTGTCATCCATCCAATTAGACGCACTTCCGAGGGAAATTCAAAAACCGTCGATATTGTACGTTAAAATTCACTAAAGAGTTACGGTGCTAGTAAGAGCGATACTTGAACAAATTAAATATCTCTATAGCTGCCTGCTGTATTTATGTTCAAAAGTATTGACTGCCTTCATCATTGAGTCCGTATTTGTCCCTACTGCAGGAACAAGGACCTGCCCTTATTGGAAGGGGAATTAAACCGTAGTATACCACGCTGGCCTGATGTGGATTGGTAGACTTCACACACCCATGCGGAAATGTAGGTTTCCTCACGAAGTTTTCCTTCTCCACCTAGTACATAGCGTACACTGTAGACCATAGGTCTCCAAACTTTTTCGTCTCGTAGACCACTTGTCATATTTTTCGGTTTTGCATAGACTCCCCTGCTTAGCTAATATTGAATTTTTGCAAATTCTCAATTTAAAATGTGTTTTTGACAGCTGTTATAGTGTTACTCACTTTAAAAGTTTAAATTTCTAACTATAGTGAAGTCATCGTCGACCCCTGGGGGTCGATAGAGACCACTTTGGGTATCTATGCTGTAGACGGCAGGTGAGTTTGAGAAACCCAGTGGTATGAGACTGGAGTTTGAACCGGCAACCTATTGATCCCAAGTCGGATGTTCTCACCTCTAAACCACACCTTCACGTATTTCGCGACTACCTTATATATATTTTGGTACAATTTCCCGCTGTCACTCGGCCGCGCATTAAGGTAGGTCTGTATGCGCACGAACTGTTGGCTTGGCTTGAAATACAGTACCAATTAAAGTTGACACTCCGACGCCTGCGAACAGTTTGCACCTCGCACGAAATCGCATTCGTTCCGTTCTCACGTCACTACCTATTTGTTATAGTTATGTTTTTAACGTATTTACCAATTTAATGTAGCCCTAACGGGTACAGAATACTCACTGGAATGTACTATAGTACATTGAAGTAGTACTATAGTACATATGTAATATATATTATTCTGTTTATTAATATAATTAGTGATAGTGGTATAACTATGCACTGTTAAGTCTTAGATCTCAAGTTCATACTAAGGCAAACACCTCAGACTTTTTGAAATCTTGTGCGTATTAGCCATTAATTTTTTCGCTCGATTCAAACAGTGAAAATATAGCGGGATGAATGATCCATGATGATATTGTTGAAGAAGTTGATGATGTCACTAGCTATATATAATAGTCGAAGTATAGCAAGAGTGGTAGTATCGAGAAAGGGCAGATTTTCTGAGCAGACGGGTGTTGTATGTCTCGCGGAGTATGCCGCTGCCCCGACGACGGTTGATGTCGAAGTCTTGTATATACGCTAAATTGCTATCAAACTTCTTCACCGTGATTCAGACTTCTATGATAATGTCGTCATTCAAAAATTGCGCCATCTGTTAAAGATGCGTACTACTATGTAACCAAGTTATGTTACTTGTCTTGCTGGTACTATATTATTAATTTATCATTCCAAAGTTTAATAGCTTGAACTATGTAGAATTTTCAATAGTTTTTAATGAAGTTTAAGTTCAATGATGGCCTCAAGACTCGACGATCTGAATTACACCTGAACTCAAACCGTTTCTTTAAAACCTTTTTTTTAATTACCGATAACCGTTTTAAGTAAGAAGTCGTAGATAAGTTGACGAAAATTAAGACATCAGTTAAGAAGAGTTAAGACGTAACCAAATAATTATTAATTGCACAATAATTGTAAATATACAATTATTGTGCATTGCACAGTAGTTTATTACTATAGCATTGTAAGTATCGCAGACAATTTACTAAATTAAATGACAGCTTCGACGAGGAAACTGGTAGCACACAATGTAACAAAGAGAAATGCAGTCAAAGGCTTTGGCTGGTAATTACTGCTGTACTGTTCCGCAGCTGTCTATTGTCGTTTGGTATTCAAATATACTTAAGAATATCCTATACTTAAATATTATGTACTCTTTTGAATAATCATATTTTGAACAGGAAGTTATGGTAGATTTTTTTAGAAAAATTGTATAAAAGTTTATAAGTAGGTTACCTTCCAAAATTACGAGTATGTAATAGTATTAAGCTCCAAATAAAAACATCAAAATTATCATAATCAGTATTAGTTCAGTATTAGTATCGAAGCCAAATTTTTACAGGCTTTGAGCAGGCAGAAATAGTCCTCATGGAACAAATTCTCCTTATTATCTCAGAATAATGATTAGAGTTCCATCCAAAATTTCCGGTATAATTGTGTTCTGCACTATGATTACGAATAAGAAAGTAGAGTTTTAAAAATAACTAGTGCGCATCGGCGGAGTAACTGTTTCCTTCAGAGTTTATGTGAGGTGTTCCAGAGCAACTTCACCTGAGAACCTGATTATCCTACAAACGACCATCAATAAAAATAGGCAATAACAATAATATAAATAGACTTAAGTATACGGGTAAGCGACCCCGGCCCCCTGAGCTACTACTGTCTCTTCCTACTCCTTCTGAGATAGTAGTATCCCATATTTTATAGTCTTTTTCCCAAGTTCCATATTCCTTGTTCAATACACCTTTCTTACCTCATCCTTTTTCCTTTCCTCTCCACTAAGCCGTGGGTACGCAGTGAGGCACTTTAGTCACTTATGAACCTCATATAATGGCGGCGTCGTGGTTCGTCACCCGACACGTCTCGTTGCCCAGGGGGGCGAACTGTGGGCTGCGGATATCCACTTTGCTCATTAAACGATCGTAGCAGGTGAATAGAAGTGGTCTCTGGTTACCCCAATGGAAAAGAGGCGTGACTGTATGTATGTAGTATGTACTATGTTCTCTGCCTACCCTTATGGGATATCGGCGTGAGTGTATGTATGTATGTACTTAGTTTATTCCCGTGCCTTACTTACTGCTTTACTTAGGTGCCGCAAAAACTGGTCGAGGTTACAGGATGATCATTATCATCATCATATCAGCCCACAAACGACCACCGCTGGACATAGGCCTCATCCAATGATCGCCACAATGAGCGACTATGAGCCACATGGATGATATAGCAATATCCTGCGATTCTAAAAACACTATTACGAACTTCAAGATGCCTGTGCCATAACACCCCCCTTTTTAAGGAAGGTCTATATCTAGCCTTAGACTTCAAATTAGAAATTCAAAATTATTTTTGCGATATTTTATTTAACTTATATCGGAAACTATGTCTCTATTATGAAATGAAAGAGATGTCATAATCGTGGCGTGTGGCAACTTGTGCGAGTATGCTCTGTCTACTCCCACGGGATATTTGCGTGAGCGTATGTGTGTATTTACATTTGTATTATGCCACCCTTCGCATGGTGGCGTGGCGTGTCATAAAGAACGCTTTCATGCAAAGTGGATTTTGTGAAAGTTTTCGCTTGAAATAATATTTGGATTTGTAATTTTGACGTCATTCTGTACGTCAAGAAGATGGATGTTGTCTGGCGCTAGTGAAAAATGTTGTTTGGGCTTGTTTATATTAATAAGTGCTAGTTTATTAAAGCTTTTGAAAGGCTGGTCTTATTTAAGGAGTTTATATTCAAAATTTTGATTTTGACTCTTCTGCTTTTCCCGTGGTAATACGAGAAGCAACTAGAGATATGCCTGCGGTGATCTTCTTTACCACATAATACAACAAATCTTCAACAGATGGCGCGCGCAGCTCTTGAATGACGACATTAGACGTCTAAATCACGCTAATGAAGTTTGATAGCGACTTAGTCCCGACATCAACCGTTGGGGCAGTGGCAGGCCCCGCCGGACATAACACCCGCCTGGTCTGAAGATTTTCCGATACTGCCACCACTGCCACATTTCGACCGTAACAGCTGGTGACGTAATCGTCAACGTCATTTTAAACATATCAACGTCATTATAAATGCTAGGGTAATGGGCGACAGTTTTATCATCTTCATCTACTACTACCATATGATGACTGATTGGCAGGATGGTAGTGGCCCTAGTTTCTGTGCCAATAAGTCTCGGGTTCGAATCCCGATAAGGACAAACTTTATGTGATGAGCAAAAATGTTTGTATTAGAGCCATAAACGTATTTATATATTTATGTATTGTATTTATCTATATAAGTATGTATATCGTTGTCTAATGCTCATGATACAGAGCCCTTATGCCTTTTTACTCGGGACGAATATAGACTGGGGACAGTGCCGGATTCAGATGAAAAGAGGCCCTATCCACTTATGAGGTCCTTTCACCTCTCGTTTTTAAATTTATAAATTACATTTTTATGTTTGTTTAATAGTCATATGGAATTTCTCCATATTTTCGGTCTAGTGTTTTAGTGTTCACTGAATAGTGACTTTTTTACAATAGTGTAATTTTAATTTTGCTAACAATTTGAATGTGGGCCCCTCTTGATCTTGAGAGCGTAGGCCGAAGCCTAGTTAGCCTATAGAAAAATTCGGCTCTGACTGGGGATAAAGTGAAGACGAATAAAAACAACAATACCTACAAAATTTGATGCAACTGTCACGCCATGTTTCATAGAAGTTTTCCTGTAACTCGCAAGGGGTCATCTCCCCTCCTCATAAATCACCCTTAGTAAACTTCGATATAAGTATTATGTTGGTGCATATATACCCACGTTAACTACGTTTGACTTGTTTATTTTTTAAATCTGATATATTCGTTATATGATGCATGGATTCTTATGGTATACAATCATACAATAGCAGCAGAACTACCGTATCAATCGAGTGACTCAATGACAAAATGATCCAATTTGTAGTAAAAATCATTTTAACCCTTTCGATACTGTTAGGATATATATATCCTAGTCAAGTTTAATCGTAAATTATTATCACATCATGATCATATCACTCCACAGACGTCCACTGCTGGACATAGGCCTCCTCAAATGATCGCCACACTGAGTGGCTATGAGCCACCTGCATCCAACGTTTGCCCGTGATTTTCACCAGGTCATCGGTCCACCTAGTCGAAGTTCTACCCGCATTACGCTTTCCGGTTCGGGGTCGCCACTCCACCAATTTTAGACCCCAACGTCCATTGGTTCTGCGAGCTATGTGCCCCGCCCACTGCCACTTCAGTTTTGCAATCCTTGGAGCCACGTGGGCGACTCTAGTTCTGCTGCGGATTATCTCATTATGGATCCTGTCTTACAGGGAAATTCCGAGCATTAATCGTCGAAATTAATCGTAGATACTATCAGTTTATTAGAATTTCTTGTATATTGTCTCCTTATGAATGGGCCTCTATTATTACTCTATTTATAAAACTACATATATATACTATATACTTTATAACTATATATAACTATATACGCAGGCCGAATGGGACATGTGACAAGCTGTAACTTTGCACTAATGTAAAAAATACATATTTTTTTCTTTAACCCTATCATGGTAAATAAATGCATTACCTGAAGTATTTATTACACGTGTAAGCTGCCTCTATTATTTTCTTTAAAAAATCGCCTGGAAAAGGTTAGTGGCAAAAATTTAATTTAAAATGATCTTTGGAAGAATATATATGTAAATATTTATAATAAGGTTTCGCCCGTGACAGCTGCATCAAGGGAATGTTGATTTTCACTTTAAATCGAAAATCCTGAAATAATTAAGGACTTAAAAGAATTCAGTTACTTGATTTCTCGCACGGTAATGGCGGCTACTGAAGCTTGACTAATTTTGAAATATATTGAATGATATATTTCAAAATTAGTCAAGAATTCAATTAGATAAATATTTGAAATATATGAAACATATTGCAGTATAAGTTGAAATATTACTTTTAAAACTATAATAGTGTGACCAAAATTTATCAGCTGATTTTTACGTAGAAATTTTTAAAAAGAACAAAAGATAATTTCGGTTTCAAAAATCCTTAATTCGTCGATCCGTAGTTAGATATTTTAAAATTTCTTCTATGTACAGCGTTTTACAATTTTATAATAGTACTAGCTTTTACCTATAGTACCAGCTTTTTATATAAAATAAAAGCTTTCAGGTTCTATATCAAGCCTCTTCACAAATTAAAGTGAACAATTTGTTCTAATGAAACGCTCAACAAATTCAAATGGCTCTTCTGAAATATACGAGAGTCGGTAATATTTTATTATCGAATCCAATCAATAGCTTATTAACCAGAACAATGCCGATTGGTCTCGTTATTGGCTAGTTTGCAAGCAAATTGCGTTGTGAATTTTATATTAGATTACGATTTAAATCGATTTGAAAAGTCTGTAATTGTGGACTATTTTAATTTCTAAGCTATAGGGAATATGAAATGTAACAACATGTTATATGTGAATCATTGTTTTCGATGTAGATAGATAGACTGCTTGTAGCTTATTCATTTTAAAATATGATTTTTCAATCTAAACTCTTTCATTGCTATATTTGTACACGAACTTGTAGCGTATGTTTTTAGGACTCACCATTATGTAGCGTACCTTCCATTGAGTGCAACCACTCATTATTATCATCATCATTTTCAGTCCTTATTCATCCCCATTCTAGGGGCACGGACCTCTCTTTATCAAGAGGGAGATTGGGCCCTAGTGTACCACGCTGGCCTAGTGCGGAATAATGAATTTGACATACCCATGCGGTCATGCAGGTTACCTCACGAAGTTTTTCTTCTTCATTGAGTACATTGGTGTCACAATGTGACCATATGTGTAAGTACTCATCACTTGAATGAATGATATCCTTCTTTTTATAACTCTTCTTTTTATAGCTTCAAGTTAGTAGTTCTATTCGAGGATAATTTTTCAGCGGCCATTGTTCATCTCTAGTTCGCCATGATAATCCGATTTAGAACAAATATATTTTTTATGATCTATTTCATAACCAAGAATGTAATATGAAAACTGATATGAGTAAAATATATCAAATTCATATCGTTAAAGGCGGACATAAAACTCAATAGTGGTTTGTATTCTGCCCACGTCAGACAATGTTGGAGCCAACGGTTTTACGATTCTCGAGTTATGACGCAAATGTCCATGATAGTGGGTACTTTTTATTGGCAATTCTATTATTTTCCTTATCAATCTGATAATGCAAGAAATAAACCAAAATACTAATAGGTTCAGTTTTGTTTACTAACCAGTAACCCGAACTATTCTCGCTGAAGATAATTTAGGATGATGAAAATATTCCAAGTGTAAAGAAGTAATATTTCTTTTCTTTATCAGCCCGTAAAAGTCCATTACTGGATCTGAGTCTCCCTCTTATTAAGAAGAGATTTGCCATAATCTCCACGGTTGGCAGGTGATCGGAGATCGCAGTAGATTATGATTGAATAGCAGGAAAATGCTGTTGCCCATTATCCTTGTATATCCCTTGGCAGGTCTTCACAGCATCCACGGGAAGATGACTGGAATGACTCTATTATTATGCCGGAGCCACACAGCAGAAGTGACGTTATTAATATTTTTATATTGCGGAAATTATAAACTGAACACTGAATGTTTTGTATTCATCGCGTGTGTATATTCGTTGATGAGGTAGTTATTAAATGAAAGGCAACGTTTCAAGAGCGTCCACAACTGCCTCGGAATGGGAATCCAGTTTGTAGTGTTCTTTATTTTTTAGTTGATTCGTTAACATTATTTGAATACAACACAAACAGGAAACAAGTTATAAAGCTATTCAACATGTAGGGAGACAAACAGGGTACGATTATAAAGGTGAGTGTACCATACAATATATAATATAAATCAATCTGTTACTCTATTTAAGTGTAAAATTATAATCAACCTCTAATATTATTAGCTGAAATCTCCAACTTCGTTCACTATGACTTCGTAATAGTGATGATAATGATGAGACGTGATAACGGGTAAGCATTTATTAGTATTAACTCTTTCTACCTGGCATGTTTTATAATAATCAATTAAACGATTGATCCATGAAAAGGTATTATAAAAAACAGACTTTTATGGAGGAGACCTGCTTCCAACAATGGACTTCAACATGTTGCTGAAGATGAAAACGAAATAGTCCTCTTAAAAACTATAAGTTACTTTAGTCGAATCAATTCCACATCATTATTTTTCTTCACTCGAATCAGCAACGTCTTCGACGAACGGAAGCACTAATAAGTACAAATGCGCTAATTAAAAGTCGTCGAGGTATACACACTGCAGATGTGACAAGATACAATCGCCAGTGCTTCAATACGTGACGGTGGTTATCTCGCCACCGGCTTAATTGAACACGGACAGAGCGGTTGACCGTTGGAGAATAAGGCCACGAAACAGGCGTGTTGAAACTTTTAAAATGAGTAATTGAAAATTTTGTAGGAAAAGTTACTGCTCATAATAGATATTTAATTGATTAACGATTGAATGTATTCAGTATGTGATGCTGGAATAAAAATGGCGTCACTTCATATTCCTGTGGATGCAGCCAAAAGAGAAGTACACAACGGTAATAGGTTTATCATATTTATAAATAGTACCTACCTTATGTAATGTCAGTACATTCTAAAGGTTTACTGCTAGAAAATGCCTTAGATATTAAATCCACCTATATACCATTAGGATATAAAATATAAATAAATAAATACTATTACCCCAAAATATATCATATGACTACTTGCGATTTCCAAATTATACGAACAACAGCGAAAATTTTATTGGTGGTTTTAAAATATACAAAAAATTACAAATGCCACTGTAAAATTATTATATTTACATATTTATATTGTTCCATCAAAGTTTTCATATACAAAAAACAAAAGGTTCAAAAATAGGAAAGCGGAAACGACAAATAAAAAAAATGAATTTTAGCATCTGCATTTTTTAATCTTATTAATATTTAATCGATATTATAATATGTTATGTCACATAGGTTGGGCCAATAGTTAGGCCAATCAATTGGTTGTAGAACCCACAAATATTGTACATACATCAATCTGTCTGATTTACATTTACAGTAATTTACATTTGACTTTAATGCTATTGTCTATCTTTGCATTATATTACATAATAAATGAAAAAGTAGTAACGAACTAGATAAACATTTATTAATTGTAAATTCGCTGTTTTCGTAGCTCTACAGTTAATCCCGCAATTGGCTCCCAATCTATCGCTGCTTTGGTCTTACTCCAAAGTCGTCATGAATTATTACCTACATATGATATTTAAATATAAATGCCTTGGAAAAGTTCTTACAATGAAATAAATGTGAAAAAAATGTAGAAACAAAATGTGGAATTCACAATTTCAACACAATAGCTATTTATTCTCTAAGGTACACACTGTATAAAGAAACCTATTAAACTAATAAACTGAAATCTGCTTAACCTTTTTTTAATTCTGTTTTTATAAATTTTATTATTATTAAATAAATTGGTAACTGAGAGTTTTGGCGACAACCCGAGTAAAGCATCAGCCGAAGTTTTATTTTAATGATTTATATTAATTTATTGTTATGACTGATATGTAAATTTGGTATTGTATTGTATTGTACATCGTTAATAATCGTGAGCAATATACAATGGAATAAAACTGTGATTAATAACGCAAAGAGGCCGTATTTTTTCATTTATATTGCTTGCAAGTACTTTCGCCTGGTTAATCTGGTAATGCAACTGCCAAATTTCAAATCCTAGTACTACCGCCGTGGTAATTTTGTGTGAATTTTGATAGTTGTAACTTTTTTATTAATATTCGTTTTTTTAAACCATATCTATGTCTACGACACATACAGGAGTTTTGGCGGCAAATCGACTAACGCATCACCTACAAATTTGATTTAGTATTTTATATCACTATTTTGATTTTTGTTATATAAATTTGATGTTATTTTGTTTATCAATAGTCAATGATCGTGATCAATTTTGAAACATTGGAATAAAAGTGTGACCATCGATGAAAAGTGACCACGCTTTTTCAAGACAATAAGCCTGCGGGAATTTTTTCTGGTTAACATATTCAGTGCTTAACACTTGGTTCCAAATAGAGCAGCGCTATCGCAACGGTACCGCCCACTCGGATCCGAGGGAAGCATCGTACATTCATTTCTCTATAAAGTCAGTGCAGCTTCGTCCGTGGTGAGTACACGTTGTTTAAAAAGGCACTCGATATGTTAAAGTGGTATCCATCGGATTGACAAAACTCTCAAGAAACAATAAAATGTGACATATCAATATTTTACTGTAAACTGGAAAAAATATTATATGACTTCAAAAATATATACACTTGATACTGGCAGAGAAGGTCAGATCCCATTGCCACTACGAAAAATAGAAAAAAATATAACAAATATCTAATATTGAAATACACGCGATGATAAATTAATTTGAATTTCGAATAAGTTACATTCGACATTTTCGAATAGGTCATTCAAAATTATTTAACGTTAGAAAATTCCCAAAATGAAAGATACATTATTAAAAATATATCTACATTTTTACTTATTTTTTTATACTTCAGGTAAAACAACTTTGATTGGCTCATGATGCTTATTTATTTTTAATGTCATCTTTCTAAAATTTACAAGAGTGTAAATTTTATTATAAATATAAACACAATAACGTTCGCCAGTGTCTAGATCAATTTTTTATTTAAGTATTTTAATTAACAGTAATCAATTTTAACAGTAACCTTACTTAACATTAACTTGACCCATGTCTCGCACATCCCTTCTAAATGACTAAGTATTGTCTGTGCCTTTAAAACGATTTAACAAATACATTCGAGTCTTAATATCTCATTAGTGAAGAGACCGTTTTCAATCTTACATGACTTGGGTGCTAACCCAAGTCACGGTGTGTTCTTTTAAATGGAATGCCTGTCATAGCAAAATGAAATACGTAGTAAAGCGATCGAGCTACGCCATTGTAGGTTATATATTAAAATTATCTAACTACATGTATTAACCAAAATCATTTGATCCCCTCGCACTTCAACCATCATCAAATTGACAGTATCGTAAAACAAATATAATCTCCAATAACCATGTGTCTATCTAACTTAGTCGCTCGTAAACGAGCACCGAGCATCATGTGAAGATTTGTTGTACGCGTAGCTTTTTTAATTACTCTCCGTCAACAGAAAACGCTGCCATTAATCAATAAATCAAAAAGATTGATGAACGGCACCGTAAAATCAATTCAGCCACGATGATGTGTTTTGCCGCTTAATTTGACAGGATGAGGATTAAATGATGTCTCATCGGCACTCGGATTGGACGTAAATCGATTTTTTCATGCTTATTTGAATATTGTTTTAAAGATAATGTGACAGTCCATCAGTCGAAACGATCTGATTTATCAACGGTCAAATCGCGACCGGGTTTGAATGGCCAATGGCACAATGAGGCTCTAAATAACGTCTGCGGACGTCGTGGCGGCGCCTCAGACGACGACCAGCACCGCGTCGTTCGTTTCGCCCGGAGTGACGGACAATGCCACCGCACTGACTGCTCAGCCACCGGCATTCATTCAAACGGCGTGCGGCTGGATGCGACCGCATCCCGCGTTTACGGGTTATCCGACTGAGAGAAGATAAAGCTTTTTACAGTGAAATGAAATGTTTCTCTATTAGAATAATTCACCGAGTGGAATTTTCAATGCGAGTTCATCGGAGCGTGCTCGGGGTTTCATTCAGTGAAACTAATCTAATTTGAATTTGTTTCAAAGAATTTTGAACACTGTTTTGTTTTTTTTTTATTTATGGGTTTACAATGAACATGTTAAGTGTGTTACTCATTCCATTACCATAACATACTAGCAAGCTTACCCTCCATTGTAATTACAAATTAAATATCAATTAAAATATTTCCGCTTTTTGTTCTACCCGCGAAAAAATTGAGAACGACTGTAGAGCCTCGGTTGGTGATTTAAAGGAATAACAACAATAATATTTATAATTAAAATAATATACAATATTATATAATTTTAACAATAATAATAATAATTTCATAATATTCTGGACATTTTCATACACATTATTCTGGTCCCAAACTATATATACTCGTATAATCTCGGGTACTAGACCACGGTATAT
>WUAW01004579.1:44796-58695 GCA_017165845.1 Thaumetopoea pityocampa | reverse complement strand
CAAAATAAAATTTTATCTTTTTTGCAATTACGTTTATACATTATTCTATTGGATGAGCGATACCTTCTGCTTGCTTAGAATTTTATTTGAAATCTTCTCAATTATATGCTAATTTTCTTACTGAAGAGTCATAGAAAATAAAAGAAATGAAGATCTGTTATCATAGATCACTTATTAAGAAGGAGATAGGAATAATTTTGTTGTCACTCAACATTTTTAATGGTTACACCAAGATTAAAACTTTCCTTTTTTAGGTTATGTGCCTCAGATTCACATGTTTGAATCGGGAATCTTTGTACATCCCACGAAGTCTTCTACGTCAAATCTGCCCAAAAAGAAATTTAAGGTAAGGATTTAGATTTTAATAAATCGCTCAATATATTGAATATATAGCCACAGATTTTTCTTATTATAAGTACAAGATTGTCTTAAATATGGCCGCTGTTGAGTCTTATTAATTTTTGGTTTCTTTTTCTTGAAATAGATAATTTTATTAAATCCTATCTTGATATTGTGCATGGTGATTCGCGGTGACCAGATGATACTAATTAAAGCCTTTCAAATATAATGGAGAGAGGGCATGGCTTTATTTCGTGGCTTTTACTAAAGCTTTCGATTGTGTCGTCACGAATAAAAGATTTGACAGTATCTGATATTTCTATATCAGACGTTCCAGCACAAGAGGCACTCAGTTCTCAATTGACATTATAACAGTTTTATGATTTCTACACAGAACAACATTTATGTATTGTATGACGACTGATTGGTGCAGTGGGCAAGTGACCCTGCTTTCTGTGCAAATGAGTCCCGGGTTCGAATCCTGGTAGGGTCAAACATTTGTGTGATGAGCACAAATGCTTGTTCCGAGTCGCGGATGTATTTTATATTATTTATCTATCTATGTATAGTATTCATCTAAGTATGTATATCGTTGTCTAGTACCAAAGATACAGGGAATCCTAGTTTGGGACTAGATCAGTGTGTGTGAAAAAGTGTCCAGAATATTATTATTATGTGTGATTTTTCGTTCAATCTTTGTGATAGTATGCCTAATAGATATTTCTGGAAGTATTTTTAATAGCTTATATTATATTTAACAAAATCAGTAAAAAAATATTATTCTTATGACTCTCAGTCATAAGAATAATATTTTTTCAGTCACAGGTGTACCGCAAGGTTTAATCATAGCTCTTATTCTGTTTTACCTTATTTATGTTTTACAGTTTATATTTATGCATTAATTAATTGTGAAGCGCAGTAGAAATTCACGTGTTGATTTTTAGGCTTGTAAATTGTAATTTTTTTATATTATTCACTTTTAAATTTATTATAGTACATACATACATACACTCACGCCCTTTTCCCTGGCTCTCCAGCGGGGAATCAAACCTCGGTCTCCCGTGTTATAGGCGGGTATACTAACCACTATACTACCGAAGAATTAGGCAGAATTAGGGGTAGGCAGAGACCACTTCTTTCCACTTGCCACGAGCAAGGTGACTATCCGTAACCCACTTTTTGCCCCCCGCGGGAAACGAGACGTGTCGGGTGGTGAACCACGACGCCGCCATTTTAAGGTTAAAATTCCCCTTTTTTATAGTGTTTAGTTTAATTATTAAAATGCTATATTTAATCTGTAGGTAGGGGCTGCAGTGAAGGCCCGCGTGTTGAGCGTGGACCCGGTGCAGCAGACCCTATTCCTGACGTTGAAGCCGTCCCTCCTGGCGCCAGACCTCGAGGTGCTGTGCTGCTACGAGCAAGCTCAAGTCGGAAAGGCATACACTGGCGTTATAAAGGTAAGTGGCATGCTGTGTCGTACGTTTGTCACGGTGTGATCACTACAAAATTACATATAATAATTTGTAATATTCACCAGAGCATACTTGTATAATATGTAGTGATATTAATGATCCACGGTGATGTTGATGAACACATAAATCATTGCTACCTAAAATGGTCTTTATCGACCCCTAGGGGTCGATGATGACGTGCAAGGGGTCCACGCCAACTGTCAAAAACACATTTGAAGTTAATGAATTTAGAAAAAAATCATATTAACTACGTTTTGGGGGTCTACCCAAAAGTGAAAAACATTACAAGTGGTCATCAAGACAAAAAAGTTTGAGGACCACTGCACTAGAGCATACTTGTATAATACGTAGCGATATTAATGATCAAAAGGTGACGTTAGTGAAGACGTAGATGATCACAACAATCCATAATATTATAAAATTGTTAAATGTTAAATTTTGTAAAATAAGGGCTTCTGAAACCAAATGTGATAATATTTATTTGTTTGTTTGTTCGAGATTCACGCAAAAACCAGCTGGTAGATTTTGATCAAACTATTACAGTCTTAAAGGTATATTCTACTTAAATATTGCAGCATGTTTCATCAAAATCGGTCCAATAGAATTGAAGATACAGCTTGATCCCTGTTTTAGTAGCCGCCGATAAGGTAGAAGAGCTCAAGTAAAGGTGGTTCACGTATTTAGCAGAAAACCGACATTCACGCGGGTGGAGCCGCGGGCAAAAGCTAGTTTGTTATAAAACATAAAACAATTTTCATCTCCACTCCATATTCGTCCCCATTACAGGGCCACGGACCTTCACTAAATAGGAGAGGGATTAGGCAATGTAACTGATACAAAACATTGTTTATTTTTGTGTATAAATGATATTTGTTGTGTTCACAGACAATCCGCGACTTCATATTGGTGACGTTTTTTAACAACGTGACTGCCTACGTGCCGAAACACTACGTCAGCAAGGAGCCGCTGGAGAGTATCGCGGACGCGTTTCACATCGGTCAGATCGTGAGTAACGGACGAAATAATTAACTGAACGCCTTCAGACACACACTGATCTAGTCCCAGACTAGGACTCGCTGTATCTTGGGTACTAGACAACGGTATACATACTTATATAGATATTTTTTTTTTTTTAATGAAAAGACACCTCCCGCATTAGGGTTAATTATTCCTGTGTCGCGGGGACTTTACAAACATTCAAATAACGGTAACGTAGAACACCCAGACTCAGAACAACAATTTGTGGTTCACACAAAGTTGTTGTCTCGTGTGGGGATCGAACCCACAACACTCGACAGCGCAGCGGAAAAGCGACCACTTAAACCACTGCGCCATGTAATCATATATACATGTATCAAATACAAACCTAATACATATATATAAAAAAGGAATTATGGGCGCGCGATGTGCCGCGCGACGACCTCACTGCGTGCTGGAAACAGCACGCGGCGACCGCTGGTTGTTGGTGTTGGACGCGAACCTGAAATAAACAATACATATTAATATTCACGTTCCCGATTGAGGGAACATCATCAGTATATAGATAAATACTAATAATTATATAGATAAATCCATCCATGATTCTGATACAAATATTTGTGCTTATCACACAAATTTTGCATCTACCGGGACACGAACTTGGTACGCATTGGCACAGAAAGAAGGATACTAATCACAGCCACTGTACTAATCAGTCATCAAATATCTTTTGTACTGTGGGGAAGTCTTCAAAAGACCACAGACACCTGCAGACTCTGCAAAGCCTGCAGGATGTTGGATATATACTTATTATACTTACGTTGCTCTTTCCTTTAACGTATCCTTATACGACAACACATTTCCCCTTGGAAAGGGTTTACAGATTTTTAGATTAGCTACAAATGATTCGTTCCTATAAATGTACATGATATAAGTTTGTTTTCAGCTCATAATTTTTTTACACAAGTAAAAATGATGTCTTAATGTTTAGAGATTATACTAATATTGTTGCTTCCAAGAATATTTTAATACAGAAATGTTTGTTTTTATTTTAGGTAAATTGCACTATATTAAGAGTCGACGCGGACACAAAGAAAATGTCGGGCAGCTTAGTGACCGTGCCTTTCTGGCCTGCTGTAAGTTTCATTTTATTTATGCTCCCCTCCCCCCTTAGCTTCTTCTGACTTATAAATCCTCTAAATCAATTGATGATCAGTTGATGACACAATTTGGTCGCCACCTTTATAAGAAAAATAAAACTGGTAACAGTAAAACCGCGAGTTACCAACTAGAACTCCTAAGATGTTATGTTTGCTTAACTTTCATTAACGTAAATAGCAATAGCAATTATTAATTTTATTTATTAAACATTTAAGAGAGAGAGAGAAACAACTCTTAGTATTAATATATGTATCTATATATTAGATAGATAATACTAAATGTAATAATAAAAATATTCATTATTCAGAAAAAACGCGAGGCCAAGGAGAACCGTAAGAGAAAGCAAGACGATTCAGGGGACACTGCAGTACCAAGTAAAAAGCAGAAGGATGAAAAACAGACCGAAATTAAAAATGAAAAGAAACGTAAAAAGTTAAATGAGGTCGAAATCACCCAAGAAAATGTCCAAGATATCGACGATAATGAACCAATAAATATAGAAAAAAGGAAGAAGAAGAAAAAATCTAGTGAGGAAAACGTTTTAGATGAACCTGCGGAAGACCTATCGCGTAAAAAGAAGAAAATGAAACGCACACAGGACAATAATGAAGAACTAAACACAGAACAGGAAGAAGAACCAAACAAGAAGAATAAAAAGAAAGAAAGGAAAAACAGAATCACAGATGAGAAAAATTCCGAAGAAAGTGACGCTATAGAAACAGACATTTATGAAGACTCAGAACAGATATTGAACCCACAAGAACTTGGTCTTGTAGACTTATCAGACTGTACGACTGGGAAGAAATTAAGAAAACGAATAGCATCATTATTGAAAGTTGTGAATAATAGAGAAAGACGAATTAATACAATAAACAAGAAATTAGCTAAACTAGAAAGTAACGGATTAAATGCGACAAATAAAAAGTTTCACACAGCCATGCATAAAGAAAAAATCGTTGTCGAAGAAAGAATAAAAAAACTATTAGATGCATTAAGAATTGCGCAGGAACGTTCAAAAGGAGTCGCCGTGGATAGTGATAAAGAAAATTATAAAAAGAAAAAGGTCAAAAAAGAAGTGACTGATGAAGAAGAAGATGAGAGAAAACATAAGATCAAAGTGGTGGAGAGTTTAGAGCCTGCGTTGGATGTGCCCAGTGTAAAGGACTTCTGGTCGGCTAATGCCGAGAATTTGTCCAAAGCTATACAGGATGAGAAGTCTAGCAGCAGTGAAGACGAGGTCAGTATGTTACGCGTGATATCTTGTTTTATGATCTCCCAAAAGGTTATAGTCCAAGCAGTGTACATCCTGTGGCTCAACAGATAACGAAGGACGCGGTCACCCCTTTCTACAAAAACTAGTACATTGGTGCTCTAATGGTGCCAGACACGGTGTTTGATCAAAAGGTCGTAGATTCAACCCCCATTTATTTGTAATTCATGTCCGTCTACATTAGTTACACCCACTTACTCAACGGAGAAAGAACACTTTGTAAAGAAACCTGCACGGGTGTCAGAAATCTACCAACCCGGACTAGGCCAGCGTGATAGATTACGGTCTAATCCCCCTCCTGATTATGTTAGGTCCACGCCCCAGTAGTGGGGACTAATGTGGACTGGGAATGAAGACTATATTAAAAATAATGTTGATCTTGGCCGGAAAAATAGGGATTACAAAAATGATTGGCATTTGTGACGGTTTGTAATTACTATGCTTTTCTCAGGAAAATATCCAACCGAAGAAGAAACGTAAGAAACTGACAGTGGCAGAGAAATTGGCAAAGGCTCGCGAGGAGGAAGAGCGCGTCAGAGAGATGGAGAAGCGAGCCGTGGAGAGTGAATCGCAGCCGCGTTCTAGTGACCAGTTTGAGCGCGCTCTGCTCGCCAACCCGAACTGCAGCCAACTCTGGATTGCATATATGGCTTTTCATCTACAGGTACGTCGTAAGTTGTGTTTTCTAGTCTGGCTGATGATTTTTAAACTATGGTGATATCATTAAGGAGTGGAGCATGGTGCTTTGCTAGATCTTTGCATTGTCTTTCGCTCTGGAATTTATATCATGTTTATTTTGTTCAATCATCTCTGTTTTGCTACTTATTATATATTCGTAGATGTAATAAAATTATATTTAAAAATAAATAAAAAATAACTGGAATACGATGTCCTTGAGTTTTTTGAAGCTTAATCCAACTAGTTATTAGTTGTGGGTGATCCATCTCCTGCTGTTAAAATCACAAGTTTCTTCCGGAGATACCGGACTTTCTATCTTCAAGTTCAGTCTAATAGTATAGTAGTATTTATTAAAGTTGTAAATCTATGTATTCGGTTTCTCTTTGGTCTGCGGAAATATGACCATGTTTCTGCCTATCGCTCCTGTTTTCAATGGCTACCCATTGCCCATAGGAGGGACTGTTATATCCTTTCCCTTCTGTACTCTGTCCTTTTCTATCCTAACACCCCTACCTACCTGAATTGCCGTTTTATTTTCGGTTTCTCTACCCTCAATCGTAATCTCCTTGCCTGTCATGACCTTTCCCTCAATATGCCTTCCTTCTCATCAGGTTTCTACAAGAAATCTTTCAAAACGCGTGCAGTGAACTTGTGGAATTCCTTGCCCGAAAGCATTAGGCGTGCAAAATCATTGGAGAGTTTCAAGAGTCTGGTGAAAAATCATTTCCTTAAATCATAATTACATCATTAATTTAGAGTATTTTCGTCTTTCCTGTATTTGTCTGAGCATAGTATAGGTACTTATTATGTGTTTCAGTTGTATATTGGTTAATTCTTTATTGTACAAATCACAAATATATGGTTATTAGAAATAAATGTACAAAGGCGAGCCACAATTGAGTTTTCTACCGGCGAACCTTTGATATTTGAAAGATGCGGCAGTCCTTGTGAGGGTATAAAGTACAACAGACATAAAATAAATAACTGAAATACTATACCTGACAAATGTGTACATACTGAAATTCAATAAATATCGTACCAACTACATACTTTGCAACATAAAAATTAAAAAGAACTCATTAAAGGGTCTTTCTTATAAGGAGAGGAAATGCTCTTTAACCTTACTCTTAAAAAAAATTATTTATATGTTTATATCTAGGTTTCAATTTGTTTATAGCGGGTATTATTTTTATGTATGTTTAAGTATGGTATTACATTAGTTTGTAGGTGTATAGTTTTTAGGCACTTATCCGCAAGTCAAAATTACAATCTCCTACCCTAAGGTTGCCTGGAAGAGATCGCTACCTTAGGAATAAGGTCGCCTATTGTACATATTTGTAATCTCTTTGTTTTTCTCAGTTTATGTATTTTTCTGTGCAATGAAGAATATTGAATTGTGTTGTTGTGATGAATTTAATGCATTTTAAACATTTACCTTTTAGATAAATCATAATGGGGCAACTTATTCCATTGTGATTATGGAAACAAAATAAAATATTAAAAAATATAAATGTAATTCTGCATAACCCGTTGCTATGTAATTCCAATCAGGAGATGAGACAACTGTCTTTTTTTATTATAGAATATTATTTTTATTGTAGCTTTCTTAATCATTAAAAAATGATTTGTTAAAAAAGTATAGTTTTATAGAAAATGGCATATAGCATTATATAATATACAAAATACATTTATTGTATGAAATTAAAAAAAAAAATTATATTTTTTTTTATTGGGTCTACGTAATTTCTTATGTAATTTTTATAGTCAACAGAGATTGACAAGGCGCGAGCGGTGGGTCGCAAAGCTCTCAGGACCATCTCTTTCCGTGAGGAGGAGGAGAAACTCAACGTGTGGCTGGCCATGATCAACTTCGAGAATCGGTTCGGTACAAAGGTAAGCTCTAAGATAACGACAGTCGAAATCATGATTGACTGCAGTGAAACATCTTCTCTTCTTTTTTATTCTTATTTTTAAAATCTTCAATCTGTGGTGATGTAACCTACATCATCAGAGCTCATCAGAAGTGTATCATCTTATTTTGAGCACAATATCCCTTACGCCAATCTAGATTACGGTCGACGATAAAATTGCTGTCTCATCATCATCATCTCCAGTCCATATCGTCCCCACTATAGGGGCACGGACCTCCCCTGATCAGCGCTGGCCTAGTGCGGGTTGGTAGACTTCACACACCCATGCGGGCATGCAGGTTTCCTCACGAAATTTTCCTTCTCCGTTAAGTACATTGGTATCGACAATGTAGACCGTATATGAATTACAAATAACTCAGTGGTACGGGGCCGGGATCGTACCTACGACCTTTTCGATCGCGAACGGTGTCTAGGATTTGGTAACCTTTTTTTTTTCATAATTCTTTTATATTTCATACATAGGAGACACAACAAGCAACCTTAGAGGAAGCCTTACAAATGAATGAGCCGTTCAAAGTGCACTCCAAACTGCTCGACATATACGTGGAAACTAGCAAGACTCAGGACTTGGCGGGTCTAGTAGATCGCATGATGAGGAAGTACAAGAGAGATCCAAACTCGTACATCCAATGCGGGTCTGCTTGCTTCAAGCTTGGACTGATCGACAAAGCTAGACAGGTGAGTATTCTATTTACATATATACATACAATCACGCCTTTTTTCCCTGATTCTCCGGCGGGGAATCAAACCCTGGTCTGCCACATGACAGGCAGATATACTGACCACTATTCTATCGGAGAATTGAAATAGGCAGAGACCACTTCTTTCCATTTGCTACGAGCACAGTGGCTATCCCTAGCCCACTTTTCGCCCCCGCGGAAACGAGACGTGTCGGGTGGCAAACCACTAGGCCGCCATTTTTATAAGGTTCAAAAGTGTTAAAAATTTTCATTGCTTTCCTGCGAAAATATGTTCTATTTATGATAACATTAAATCCGTTAGCTGTTTATTTGGAATTGAATAATTAACGTATCAGTTTTAATTATTTCTCAATGTAAGTCCAACCCTAATCTCTTTTCTTGTCTTATTGATATTATAGTTAAAAGTTAAAAGAAAATTCGCAAATTTAATAAAAAAAAATCGACTTTAAAAAATATTAATTTAATTATTACCATTTAATGATTCTACCATTATAATTTCTAGATTTTTATTCATTAATATACTATTTATTAATATTATAATATTTTAACCATTTTTTTTTTGTTCATACAGGTGATGCAGAAAGCCATTTCTGTTCTGGAGAAAAAAGAGCGTACGTATACATATGCGCCCCATGCAATACTGTTATCAGAGTTTATTTATGAATAAACAAATTCCTTAAGTCGTATTGCTTTTATGTACTGTCTTATATATTCATATTGAGGATTCATGTTTATATCGTTACTAATCAGGTCATGTTCAAAATTTTTATGTTTCTCTTTGTCGTGGTTGAATCAAAGCGTTCTAATTTGAAAACAGTTTGGTATCTGGCCATTAATATTTGTAATATTAGCGATTTACAAAAAATGTGTATATTATTAAACAATAGCTTTTGCCCGTGGCTCCGCCCGTGAATGTCGGTTTTCCGCTACATGGAAAATGCGAAAACAATCATAGATCTATATAAAACAGCCTTAGAACCACTTGAGCTGTCATACCGTAACGGCGGCTAGAACAATGATCAAGCTGTATCTTCAATGCTACTGGACCAAATGTGGTGAAACATGCCGCAGTATAAGTCGGAATAGTAGTACATTAAGACTGTAACCAAAATCTACCCGCTGGTTTTTGCATGAAACTCGAACTAATAAACAAACATCGACAGATTTTGTTTCAGAAGTACTTAAATAGTCGATCTGAATAGTTCTTTTTTTTTTCAAATATTTTCGATCTACAAAATTTGACATTTAACAATTTTATAATAGTATAGATTTAATGTTTTTTTTTCTACTCAACTTAGTTGAAATACTATTAGAGTGACAGTGACGACACATTAGACAATCTTTAATGGACTTATCCTTCTTAACAGATGTGCCAGTGCTAGTCCAGTTCGCTCTGCTGGAACGTTCGCACGGTGCTCGAGAACGTGCAGAGGCTCTGTTCGAGCAGGTGCTAGCTGTCTATCCGCAGCGGGTCGACGTTTGTTCCACGTATACCGACATGCTGATGAAGAGTGGTGACATTGCACACGTTCGGTTAGTGATTGGTTTAGCTTGTTTATAAAATTAACACCATATTCGTCCAGTAATTATTTGCACCGCCATTCACCCATTGCCGGCATTTTTCAACACTGTAGAAATGATATGGTCTATATTAAAAAAATGATATGGTGGAAATGATATGGCCTATATAAAAACAGTTAAATGATATGGTAGAAATGATATGGTCTGTATAAAAAACAATTAAATGATATGGTAGAAATAATATGGTTTATATATTATAAAAACAATAAATGCGAAATGACGAATTTTCGTCAGGCGGACGAATATGTGTTAAATATCTTAGATAGATTATATCGACGCTCCCATCGATTATAATGATAAAAACAGGTTATTGTAAAAAAATATTGCATATTTGGCAATTTCACACTTGATTATACTTTCCCTATTTTTTTGTGATTTTTTATCATTATTCATTTCACAGTTATTTAAAAATAATTTTGTCCGACGGAAGATTCAATATTATAAAAAATAAGGTTTTTATGTTCCATCTAAAATTGGAAATTTTGGATTACTATTTTATTCCGTGGAGGCGTCGATATTTCGTCAGACAGTCTGGTCGTGAGGCACCGAATTATAAATTGTCTAGTTGTCGATTTAAGTCAAGGTCAACTGTTATTGCAAGAGATGACTATGGGACGAGTTAAGAAGAACAACTGTCATCTGACGTCTCCGTAGTTTTCGCATTCCCTGCGACTACGGTTTACATACCTTCCGAAGTATGAAGATGTTTAACTCACCTAACACCCAGTTGTACTAAGCCAGAGATTAGAACGACTGCCGACCATTATTTACGCTACGATCTTATTATTTAATTATAGTATATATTATAATAATAATAGCACGGGTGGTTAAAAATCACAGCTACATACATTTAGAGTTGACTTTAGATACTTGGCAATATAATGGGGTCAAACATTTGATAAATTAGACCGTTCATAATTCTCTCTCTCTCTCTCTCTACATAATTCCTGATTTTTTGTATCTGAGTCTGCTGTTTTTTTTTTAGAAGATTGCATAGATGTATAACTATAGGGCGTATTAAAATAACCCATTGCTATTTGCTATCACATCCGTAAGCCCCTACAATTCCTGCTAATGAATTATGGAGATACCAACCGGGATCGATTGTTTTACGTGCCTTCCAAAAGATGAAGAAACCATGGTAATATGCCAGCCGGGGTTCGAACCCGTGACCTTGTTTCTCGGATCTAGGATGAAACCTAGTACACTATGTTACCATGATTCTAGACCTTTGTCTATAAGTATAAAAAATAAATACTCTTTACACAGGCAAGTGATGGAACGTTTGACGTCGCAGAAATTGCCAGCTCGAAAAATGAAAATTCTTTACAAAAAGTGGATAGAAGTGGAAGAGAAAATTGGAGATCAAAAACAAGTGGATACAATAAAAGAGCGAGCTATGGAATATATACAGAAGGCGAAGTTTTAACAACTATGTATTAAATAAACAAATAAAATAATTGTTAATTTATTTTTGTGCTTTATTTTATATTACTTCTACCCTACATATCTCGAATATTACCTAGTAATGCGAAAATTAAGTTTATTATAGCATGATCTAGAATGAGGAATATAATGTTTTGAAACATTTCGGAAATGAAGCCGTGGGAAACAGCCAAATAAATATATCGCACCAATTAATAGAATTCTTTATACAAATTTTGCGTTGCTTTATAAAAAAAAATGTTGCGTTTTTGCGTGTCTTTAGTCCGTGTGTAGCGAAATCGCGCCTAAATCTTTTAATTCTGACGTTTCTAAGCGAAACTGACAGCACCATAATTGTAGCTATCCCGTTTTGGCGTTTGACATTAGAAAAGATAGGGAGAAACCAAATTTAGTTCTGTTACAAAAGATTCGGCACCATTGTGAATGTAGCAATCTTGTTTACAGCCAATGTGATGTAATATTCTCCGAGTTTACTCCAAGTTTTACCGGTATTTTTAGTAATTGTGGTTATATTTTATATACATTTAAATTTATTATATATTTTTCGTATTATCTAGTATTGCAAATACAACTGGAATTTATATATTTTGATGTGTAGTGACCATATGACACGCAAAGATGCAACATTTTTTGAACCCTTTGACAGAAACGTAGGCCGGTACTTGCTGTAAATGTTTGCTATCTCGTATTGGCGTGATAGGGAGATACCAAATTTAATTTAGTTCTGTTACAACAGAATCGGCACCAATAAATTAAATAGTAATACACAATATTTTTACGTAGTTTTATTATTTATTATTACAAATCTTTGCACATATAAGTCTTATTTGATTTCAATGAACTAATTGTATCGCATGAATTATCAGGCTTTGGCATCGGTGGAGGCGGCGGGGGTGGCGGTCCTGTTGTCATAATACTATTTACTGGCACTGAATTTTGAACTTTACTGCTATTGTGCGTAGTTTCACTCCTTATAATTCTAGTTCCATATATGGATATAGGTGCACATATTTCATATCCCAATTTAGCGTAGAAATTCTCTTGACCTTTTGTCGATAAATGAAGCATTTTTAATTTTAAAACGTTTTTACAATAGTCTTCAACTTGACACATTAAGTAGCTTCCTAATCTTTTACCACGTAAAGCTTTGCTTATTACTACGGTTTCTATGAAACAACTTTCTGGCTTGCTTGGAATTGCCGTTAATTTGCAATGACCAAGTAAGTGTTTTTTCTCGTTGATAAGGATTAAACTAGTTGGTAGGAGGTCGCATGATGCCTGTAAAGACATCATCCGAGCAGTTTCGCTGCGCGGCCATTCGTCGTTTATTAATTCACAGCATGACCTTAAATACTCTGGGTGTTCATGTAAACGTAATATTTGTAGATTATCCGTCTCCATTGTTAAGTCTGTAAAATTACATAAGCAATTATTTCGGATATATATTAGAAGAAATTTTATTTATTACTGTGCAACCCTTTATTTGTCACATGTCAGCTGTCATAGTATATTTTCGTAAAGATTTTATTACATAATTGAATTGTTAATAATTTCGACAATTGCACTCTTAAATTTATACCTTTGTAACGTCTATACACACTTACCGAGTAAAAAATATCCATTTTTGAAACAATTTAACGTAAGGCAATATTTTTTTGAGCTGTTATTTCTATACATATCATGCGGCCCCAAGTGGGGGAGAAAACTAACCTATTTCTAGCTGTCACGTATACAAAAAAAAAACAAGTTCATGCTTATTATTTATAACCTGAACGATTACAATGGAAAGTACTCTTGGTAAAGAAATGATTAATGAAGGCCCTTAAAAAGCATTCGGTTAGAATGTTTTCACACAATCCTTTATCTAAATTGTAATCTATTATTAGCACTAAAAAGCCGATGAATTTATTATTTATTTAGTTTGCCTGTGCCCTTCTAATGTTAGTCGAAAAAATTATATTACTTATTTGTTGATTAATTGTTATCTTTTGTTTAAAGTTTTAAGTTACTAGTGAAAGTATTTTGCCCCAATTTTAGTCGTAAACGTACCTGTGTAAGCAGCAGCAGAATTATCTTGCAATTCAAGATTTCTTCTACTGCAATCTCCCAGATTGCCAATATTATGATAAATCCCCATATGTATACAGGAGACCTATATCTGGAGTGACTTATAGTGATAATATTATATTTACAGAGACATATCTGTTAAATTACATACAACTTTGATTAAAAAACTGCTTGAAAATTCAATGATGGAAGATGATGATGTACCGACTCTGTCTGTCGAGACCTTTGCAGCACTGCAGGAGTTCTATGCCGAACAGAATAAACGACAAGAGATA
>WUAW01004565.1:12283-27863 GCA_017165845.1 Thaumetopoea pityocampa | reverse complement strand
ACATTCGACAATCGTTATCGCTAATAGAAACGAAAAAAATGTACTGGAATGACACTTCTAATCGACAAGTGACACGTGACTTATCGAATAGAAGTGTCATTCCAATACATCTTTTTCGTTTCTATTAGCGATAACAATTGTCGAATGTCAACTTGGCTAGGGGGGGCAGGTTATTACTGAGGATTCTCGAGGAATTAGTAATAATCACCCGAATAAATTTGCGGTGTGGCGCCGGCATATAATGATTTGTAGGAACAATGACGCTGGCATGTTTAATAATAAAAAAGCCAATAATCAGCTATGGGATGTATCAGGTTAATGGGCAGCAGCGTTATTCTGTTATTCAATCAAAATCTGCTGTCAAATTGTATAGCCTGCCAAGCGTGGGTATTATGGTACATCCCTCCTTTTTAAGGAGGTGGCATATGTCCAGCAGTGTATTACCACGGGCTGATAATGATGATGACGGAAATAAACACTTCGCCTCATTTTAAGCAGTGCGCTGAATTTTAATTGAACAAATCAACAGTTCTATGGCAGGTGACAAGAGCTTCACTTAAATGCAGTCGCGGCGGGAAAAGACGAAGTGGGCATAAGCTCGTGGCCACTCACGCCTCGGGTGAAAAAAAAAACTCACGCGCCGACTATACTACTATTAAAAGTAAATACGTGAGCCGTCTAATTTTTGGCATTGAATTTATTGTAGAAAAGCATCACTACTTCTTCTTCTGAATTTTTAGTAATATCAAACAAAGAAGTATCAAGGATTGAACATTTATCAAGTAATTTTCAAACTACAAACATACATGTAAATGCAATCATTTCGTTTTGGAAACGTAAATAGATCCGTTTTGATATGGTTGTGAGAATATCTAAAAATAACATAATCTATACGTACTGTGAGTGAATGAGATGACAATATAGGATGAACTGTGAACCTCCAACCCCAACCGTTGACGGACCCGTCGCTTGTGAATCTCCAACACAACTCGTCACCTACAAAATCAATAATGGTGATAATTCCTTTAACAGTATCACTAACTCTAGCATGCGTATTAATAAATAAATAATTAGTTTTCAACGTTTATTTTATCACTATTATTCTCCAACTCGGATACAAACATTCTGTGCTCATCACACAAAGTTTGCCTAACAGAAATCTATTATTATTATACGAAATCATTAGCACGGTCTTATTGTCAGTCAGTCGTAATAAAAATTCATATATGGGTTTAAAAATCTAGTTAGAACAATAAAGATAGGTTTTATTACACTGCCTGTCTATAAGCATGTAATATCAACCAACAAACTCACTTTCACATTTATCATATTAGTGTAGATTTGAAAGTCTGTCAATAATTACAAGTCGCCCAATCTTCTTGGGCTCTAACGATATCATGTGACAAATCTGGGCAGTAGCTCGATTTGAGATGAAGTTATGGTTAGATCTCTTTCCAACAAGGGAAATCTATCAACACCTACGTTGCACTTTAATACGTACTGCCAAACGGCTCTAAAATCAAACTACTGCACTGATTTGTTACTTGATAGCCAGAGCCCGAAAACATTTAGAAAATAAAAACTATGCAATGTTTTCATTTCGTTGCTTGGTTACGTGAGTGTAATTAAAAGTTATAAAAGTGGTACGGTTAGTGCGTGATTCTGACCGTTGACGATGATCTCCTGGGCCCAGTCGGAGGGCTCCCGGCCGGATCGCGTGGCGAGTATGCGCGCCGTGCTGTCACAGATAGTTAACGGATCGTTGCGCCGCTCTGTCGAACAGCTCTGGTCGAATACAACGCGGAGTGACGCCGCGCCCGGGATTCTTACTACTCCTGTTTGTAATTAAGTGATATTCTTTTATTATAATAAAGCAAGGCAGTTGCTGTGTGGTGCCGGCATAATAATGGAGTGACACCTTCTCTTGGCGTGGGTACTGTGAGAACCAGTTGAGGCAATGTTATCTTGCGATTTAACCAACATCTAATGCGATCCTCAAGACGCCTTGAACAACAGTGTTAGAAAGTATGACTGTCTAATACCGGCTATAAGCCATCTCAATATAAATAATGTTATGCACATCAATGCTGTTAAATTACACTACGAAACTAAACAATTTCACAAATCAATTTTCTAACAATTTTTCACACAAAAAATCTAGACAGTTCTGGTTTCGTTATAATAAAAGACAGTTTAAAAATAATCTGTGTATATTGCTGTTATATTATAAGTTAGCAAACGAGCCAACGCCATCCAGGCATGTTTTTGACTTTTTGTTCGTTTTTCGTTTACCCCCTGTAGTGGGGACGAATATGGACTGGGGATGATGAATGATGATAATGATATGAATCCAATTGTATGAAAAATAAACAAATTTATTTTTATTAAAGTACTAGGGTGAAGAGTGGTGTTTCTAAATAGTTTTATTGTGTGTTTTCAGCCGTGGATATTAAAATAACACACTTCGCTGACCCAGTGTTACCTGTGAGATCGGTGTCGTCCGCGTAGGGGTGCGGGCTGTCGACGGTGACGGGCTGCGGCGGAGCGCGGCCCCCGCCCGCAGCCGCCTCCTCCAGCTCGCACACGCACACTTCCACCACCATGTCCGCGACCGCAGGCTTGTTCTCACATAGAGCTAAACGAATTTGAAACAAAAAATTATAATATTGCAAAAAGCTTCCATTTCATTGACCCACCGGGGACGATGGCCAAGCATTATTATATTAGATTATTACACCTTTAATCTCGTCGAGTTGGTTGAGATACATTAGCAGTGGTCCTGAGCTAACTGGACAGTGCAGCATATTATACATAATTATGAGTGTAAATCGCAAAATTAAACAACTGATGGATGATCAGCCCAGTATGAAGACTCTAATCGCCGCTGGTATCTATATATAACCTACTAAAAATGCGTTTTCGTACTAAGTAGAACACATTAAAACATATCTACCAGCCGGTGTCACAAGATTGCAGTCGTTAAGTCACATAGGAGCAGGCGTTGATTCAGGATGCAGAGGGGGGCCGAAGAAATTAAGATTACTAATTACTACTAATTTAAGATATTGTCTGAATTATTCTAACACTTTCATTGCTGATCACGCACCAGCGCGCAATGTGGCATCAATATAAAGAAACTAATCACGCGACTGCGCATGATGTGGAGAATTCACACATTTGCACGGGATAATTTGATATAATAAGTAAATGACGTTCCGAAAACTATCATTTTTATGGCGAGGTAATAACTATTAACGCATCCTCACATGACCGGCAGGGAATGTAATATAATAGTGATTGGCTTGCGTGTAGTGGGTGCATTTGCACCTTCCCGTGTATTTGCAACTGCGTAGGGGTACTGCAGACTATTGCTGATACTGACGCCAACAACAGATTACAATTAGGTAACTTATACGAGTTCATAAGTGGGCGAGAATAATACAATTGGCATTAAAATGACGCACGAATCGCATAATGCATGAACGAGATAGTGTAACATATTACAAGATTATGATAATTTTATATTTAAAGCTAAATTTAAGCATGTAAAAATCTGGCAAACCGACCCAAGAGGTCATCTTCCTCATCTATACAGTATTACTAATTTCACAAGTTCATACATTTATAATTACATACCCATTAATACATCTGTGATGATCTTCACAGCATTGTTCGCATCGGGTATTCGACCGGCAGCCGCCAACTTCAGCAAGTCAACCAGCGAGCGCGCGTCTGACTCGCCGAGTTGTGACGTGAACTCATCGAGCGCCATCTGTCAATTTTCCAAAAGAGAAAAAAGACGTTGTCAATATTGTTTTTTTTTATTCAAAGTAATTGTCAATAATAATTAGTTTTATTTTAGTTCCAGTTGAAACCCGCAGGTTCGTCTGCAAAAATTTTGTTTTGATAACGATTATGATTAATAACGTGTCGCGGTTCAACGGTTTTATTATACGGGTGTGGAAGTGTTGTGTGTTAAGGATACCTCATCAACATCATCATATCAGGTCACTGCTGGAGATAGGCCTCGTCTAATGATCGCCACGTCTAGCGGCTATGAGCCGCTTTCATTCACCGATTGCTTGCAACCAATCATCAAGTGAAGTTATCATAATATAATAATGGTCTAGTTATGCTAAACACGATTCCTGATCAAAAAGTCGTGGGTTCGATCCCGGTCCCGTACTACTAGGTTATTTCAAACTAATGTACAGTTTACATAAAACCAATGTACTCAAAGGAGAGAGAAAATTTCACAAGGAAACCTACATACGCACATGGGTATGTGCGTATGTAGGTTTCCTATCCCCCTCCAGATTCGGAGCTCTGCGCCCCCATAGTGAGTAGGAATATGAATTGAGGATGATGTCCCTTAATTATTTGCTTCAAGTGTTTAATAATGTAATTTAATGTTAATCAATGTTTATAAACTAGAGTGTCACCTTGGGCGCCTCCGCTTGCTGCACCGTCATCGTCGCGGCAGCAACGGACACCGCACTGGAGGACATCACCGCTGAGTGGCGCGACGATATTGAACCACTCAGAGGGCTGCTGGCACCACTCTATATAATATATATAATACTAACTATTGCCCGCGGCTCCGCCCGCGTGAATGGATTTTTTTCGCTCCATGGGAAATCTCAAAACAATTATAGTAACCCATAAACGACTTTTACTTGAGCTAAACAGGGATAAAGCTGTGTCTTCAATTCTACTGGATCGATTTTGATGAAACATGCCGCATTATTTACGTCGGAATCGTACCTTTAAGAGTGTAACAGTTTGTCCAAAATGTAGCTACTGGTTTTTGCGTGAAACTCGAACAAACAAACAAACATCGACGGATTTGGTTTCAGAAGTTCTTAATTAGTCGATCTGAGTATTTTTTTAAATATCTTTGATTTACAAAATTTGACATTTAACAATTTTATAATAGTATAGATGTCAGTCAGGGTGCCCTCGCCTTCGAATCCACAGGTCTAATACTCTATCCGCGCACGAGCACGAAATATTACCGTGATTCACAGTGTTTCTGAACACAGGTAAAACGGTGGGAAACTGGAAGGAAAGGGAGTTTACAGAGATGACGGTAGATGGCGCTCGGTACATTGCACGTCAAAATAGCGCAAGAGGATAATTTGTCCGGAGTATAGTAACGCTTACCGGTAGTGTAGTTCTGTCGGCGGGCGCTTCCCCGCCTCCCGTGCGGGCGTCACCTTCGCCGTCTTCGTCTTCTGTGTCGACGGCGGGCACCACGGGAATCGTAGCCGAGCACGTCTCGTGGGCACGGAGAGCCTCCACTAGTAAGGTTCTCGCCTTAATAAGTAAAATAAATATCAAATTGGGTTGTTCGCTTAATATAATTTAGATCTTAATTTAGACTCCATAATACCTTTTTATTGCTATTTGGCGCCAGCATATTAATAGTGTTACTCCATCTCTCTCCGCGCATGCTGTGAGGACCCGCAAAGGGATGTACTAGGATAATGGACAGCAGCGTTATCCTGTTATTTAATCAAAACTTGCTGTTATTTCCAAGACGCGAGCCAAGCGTGGAGATTTTGGCAAATCCCATCTTTTTAAGAAGGGGCTTTCACGGGCTGATGTTGATACCTATTTATTAATACGATGGTTTCCGATCAGGTTCATTCGGAATCCATCGGAAGTTCCACCATGAAAAAAAACTTATATTTTAGATTGTATATAGCATTTAAGTTGTTGATAAAACTAATATAAAAAATGAATCAACTACCTTATTTCGTAAAATATAATTTGGTACCTGTGTAATATGCAGTGCCAGTAATATAAGCGACAGCGCATGTTGTACAGCCACTGGAGGCTCCAACGCTAGAGCTGCGACAGCCAAAGAAGGTCGATGACCTTGCGAGTCCCCAATTGCTATTTCTTCAGAATACAGATCTGAGAAATAATAACATTTGCATAGATATAATATTATACAGTGTTTTGGATAATATTTCCACCGCTTTATAACATTATTATATAGTGCTGAACGTAGATCTCGGTTATTAAAGGAGGTATCTAATTATTTTCATCAATTACCAGGGATCTTGGAGACTGAATTAGATGTTTAAGTCCATGAGAGCTTTGTGTAATGAGCACGAATATTTGTATCAGTCATGATGCATGAATAAAGTGACAAAGATACAGAGAATCCTAATTAGGGGCTAGATCAACTTATATATGTGTACATAATAATAATTATTATAAAGTTTCTGCCGGTTGCTTTGCAGCATAAAACATTTACCACCTATGAACCCGTCCCGGGAAACAATGAAAACAAAATTGCAATATTATAACTTCTCTTTCTTTTAACCGAATGCATAAAACATGGTCTAAATCCTATTGCAGACTATAAGCAATAAATGAGCGCAAGCCAAGTCAAAATGCATCGAGTAATTTTTATGTGATCTTAATTCAAAGGAATAGACAGAGATAAAAAAATATCATAGTAGAGATAGAAAAATTATATTTAAAAAACGTAACAAATGAGTATGAGCACGTACCTAAACTGTGAGCAGCCAGCGGGTCTTTGTGCGTGGGGAACGCTAGAGGCGTTATGACCGGCGCTTGCGTGTCGCCGTGTACCGCGCCGGGCCGCAGCGACCAGGCGGCCGAGTGCGACGAGCCGGCGGCGACGCGGTGCACGCCCTCCACGCCCGTCACCTGCGCGGGCCGCCGGTTCACGCACGTGGTGCCGTTGCCCTGCTGCCCGTGGTCGTTGTCACCCCACGCCCAAACCTACACATACGTTTAACATGCACACTTGTACAGGGTATGTTTACTGCGACAACCATGATAGACACATTCCAAAGGCTTTTTAGTATTTCGAAGAGCACGTTCATTAATGTTACTTATTATTAGCGTGGGTGTTCTTAGACGCTTAGTTTTAATTAATTCAATTTAAATACAACATGGACTTTTCAAATATGAGATAAAAGGGATGCAGTCACGGAAAATGCTAATGTAATCTATTTACAAATAAAATACAGAAGCACTAATGTCAATACTTCAATGCGTGCCTCAAAATTTACACCCAGTGTCGGTAAAAATATGAAATTATCAATTCTATCATTATTCTAGACAGCGCCATCTAGATATAATAAGTTTTTTCGAGCTACAACATTTTCTATGGGATTTACAGACTTCTCGTATCTAGACTCATCCTTTAGTAATTATGTTATCGACATACCTGATTATCGCTAGTAACAGCCAGGCAATGAAGAGCGCCGACTGCGACGTGTATCACGCGCCGTCCGCGCAGCGCTTCCACAAGGGTGGGCCGGCGCACGTGTGAGTCGCACCCGTGCCCGAGACGAAAATAGTCACCCTTGCCCCACGTCCATACCTATGAAAAACATAAAATAAATTTAATTTTTCAACTGAACTCAATCGGAATGTATAGGAATAGCAGAAATATAATAAGTTTCAAAGAAGCAAAAGTTGCAATATTAAAACAAGTTATCTAATTACCTCTCCATCTCTAGACAGAGCAAGACTGAACTGTGCGCCGCACTCCACTTGTACAACTCCAAGTGTGTTCAATCTTTCTACATTCATTGGTACAGCACAACCATCGGAACCACCGCGACCTACGGAATACAAAATAATCAGGTGATGATTGTCATCGGGAAATATAAAAGAGGAGACGATATACTTAATAAAAGATAGAAACTCATATATTCAAATACATACATTGCGAAATAACAATCGTAAATTTTAAAATTATTTCAATATCGACAAATTTCCGTACAGTAGTCACTTCATTCGTCTAAGATTGTTTTTTTCTGGTGATGGGGCAAAAAGGTCCTTGAATGGAGACCACGTACTAGCAAGCGCAGTGTGGGACGGCTACCTACGAGATGGACCGACGACCCGGTGAGGATCGCTGGGTCTCGCTGGATGCAGGTGGCTATGGACCGGTCGTGCTGGCATTCGATTGGAGAGGCCTATGTTCAGCAGTGGACAACTACGGGCTGAAATGATGATGATGATATGGGCGTAGCAAAGGGGTATCCAGTTGCAGGGCAAAGTCGTCGCAAAGTCGTATATTGAAGAGTATATACGGTGACAGCTGTTAAACCTTTGCTTTATAAATTTTTTGGAACGGTTTTTCGTGAAAATCTTTATATTTGGGAATGCTGATTACAAATCTGAATGTTCAACTGAATATATTCTCTTAACATATTTATAACTCTCGAAATAAAAATCGCAGATGAGCCTTCTAAAATGAATTTCAAAGGGGAAGACTAGTACTAGATGATATAATTACTAAAATAAAGCTAAAATTTTTATAGAGCTTGTACATAAGCATAAAAGTGTCCCTAAATGCAATTTTTTTGTATACATAACCTCAAATATCTCAAACTGTTGACGTGATGGATCAATTCTGAGCTCGGATTCAACACCGAAAATTACTTCGGAAATGGGTTCCAGCTTTCATGCAGATCAGTGTAAGGTAATCAAAACACCTCTGTAAACACGTTTGTAGGTAACTCATTTAAATGCAAGTTTTAAATCAATACGTTCGCGGACAGATGTAAGCCGGTCCAATTATCTCAATAAAAAATATGAATCAATTACTCCTTACCCAATTTACCAAAGTCACCATCGCCCCAAGAGAACACTTTGCCACACGCCGTTAAAGCTAATGTCTGCGCGTCCCGTGACCCACACGCGACTTGTACTACTCTGAAGTTTGATAACGCTTCCACCTAAAAATTACAAGGAGTACTATATTTTCCATCGATTCATATATTGGATTTATACATTTTTAATAGTTACCTTTCATCATCATCATCATTATTAGACCGTGGTAATCCAACTACTGCTGGACATGGGTCCTTCTCCTTAAGAAGAAAGGATTTGCTATAATCTCCATGCTTGGCAGGCGTCTTGGAGATCTCCATAGATTTGATTGAATAACAGGTTATCCAGGCGAGTCCCTCAGCTGGTTCTCGCAGCATCCAGTGGAAGAAATGGTGTGACGCTATTATTAATTCCGGCGCCACACAGTTACCTTTAGCTTTGATTAATTTTAAAGGCAACCAACCACTTTTTATCTTACTTTGAAAACTATAAGAGACAAAAACGTAACAGCTAAACTCTATCTAAAATATATCTAAGAAACTGAGAGTATATATAGATTTTAAAACCAAATGTCATTCAAATACAATCGTTTGATATCCACTAATGCAGCAGTTGTAATAACGAATTCGAATGTTCCTAGCCATGTGCAATATGTGGCGAAACATTATAATTACACACAAAATATTTCGGCGAAAAGTAATGATCTGTCTATCCGTATGAAGACTTTAGACATGAGATGTGCTAGATGTATACTTACCATTTTAGGCAAAAGCTGCGTAGTATCATCCCCGTGGCCCAATCTGCCGTACTCCCCAAGACCCCACGTATACAAGTGTCCACGTGCAGTTACGCATGCACTGTGTGCAGAACCACAAGCGATGCCGGTCACTCTCTCTCCAGACAGAGATTCTAAGAGACGTGGTATCTCCAGGCTTATACGATTGCCGTGCCCAAGTTTGCCGTCTTCGCCTTCACCCCATGAGTAAACCTGTAGAGAAGAAACGAAAGATCAGACAAATTTCAGATTTATGTTTCGAGGCTCTTTAACAAAAATCGTATCGGACAAATGATCAACAGTGTAGACACCAATATCATACGGTCTACATTGTAAACACCAATGTACTTAACGGAAAAGGAGAACTTCGTGATGAAACCTGCATGCCCGCATGCGTGTGTGAATTCTACCAACCCGCACTAGGCTAGCGTGGTAGAAAACGGCCTAATCACCCCTGATTAGAGAAGATCCGTGCGACGATAGTGGGACTAATATGACGTGGGGATGATATGATTATTCATGAAAGTACCTCTTCTGGCTCATACAAGATACATCGCGAATTCTCAATAATATATTTATGTACGACTCTACATTTGCTGCTGATGATGTCATCCGGCTTGCCGATCAGTGAACCCACTCACAGACGTGTCTTGACTGACATGATGACGTTCGAGTGCCAAGTACCTTTCCGTCTGCGGTGAGCGCGAGCGCGTGCTTCCCGCCCGAGTGCACGGCGACGCGGCGAACCAGCGTGTGCGCCAGGTACGGGTTGGCGCGCGGGCTCGACACGTTGTTGCTGTGTCCAAGCCCCAGCCGCCCGTTAGTTCCCTCACCGCATACGTACAACTAGAAATATTTATGACTTTAAGGCACCACATAACAAATTTCTAGTATATATTATATACAGCACAGTACATTTATTAATTTCAACCAAACAGATGTTTTACAATTAGTGTTTAAGAAATAAATCATCACATGAAATCACACTTTGGAAAATTTCTGACTCCCAAACTAGGTAAAAGCTGTGACTTGGAAGATAATGTTCCTCCACATATGAACTTTAAGAATCGTATCTACAAGTCACTCAATCGTATCTACAAATCCTTGGAATTTTACTTATGGACAAAATCTGTATTGAATATATTCATATAGGAACCAGATACGCACGCACGCAGAATCAGCAAAATAAAATCGGAAGTCTAGTAATGTCTTTCAAAAATCAATGGTTGATAGAGAATTTATAGACAGACGAGTAATAGAGTGGAAATCACGCGTCAACAAACAGTGCGATACACCGTCTACCCCGGCAAACCGATGATCTACGCAAGTAGGCATATAGTAGCTAAATGTTAGTCATGGAACCGAGAATTGTTACGCGCACTTGGGAAGGGCTATGCCCAATGCTGGTCTGAGAAAAACTGACGTGTAAGCAAATCATCTCGCGGCAAGTTTTTATCGGTTATCGGATTCTGTGAAATTATTTCTAAAATCGGAAGTATTTGGAGCACTGAGTTGAATTTCTCAAAAACAAATGTGTTCAACGTTGAACTGACTAACTCAACTCATTGGTCGATTAAAAATGTAAAATGAAAAGTAAACTGGCAGGCACCACGTAGCGTATTTCTTAACGATTACCGGATTATGTCAAATTATTTTTGAAATCAAAAGCATTCGGTGCTATGAGTTAATCGACACAACTTCAACGGTACGTAGACTATTATTACGACTTAGAAAGAAAAGCAGATCAGAGTATACTAGTGAAATAATTTACTTTATATCGGAACCGAGATAGATAATACAATGTTAATAATGCTATCAAGTAAATAGCCATTAAACAGCCTATTAAACATAGCTCCTAAGCTACGTCTGTATATTCTTGGTACTTCGTGTCTGATATGTACCGCACCAATAGATTGAATGATTAATTGATCTGGAAAACTGTCCTTACTTTTCCATCGTGTGATACGACGAAGAGTGTCTTGGATCCACCAGCGATGTGCACAGGCCGCAACGCACTAAGACTCGGCGAAAAAATCGGGACCTTCACCTTCGAACCTTTCACGCCGCCAAGTTGGTCCTTATCATTCAAACCCCATACATATACCTGCAGAAAATAAGAATAGAAAGGGCTTGGATTTATGACAAAAAAAAAATATTTTAAGGTAAAAATCACGTACACACCCACAAAAACTCATCTCCTAATGTAACTATTATCGAAAAGGAATTGCATTATATTAGGAATGTTTTCATTTAAAATCTAAATTTATGTATTTAATCGGATTATAGCTAAATTTTATTAACTAACCTTAGAACAGTCGTTTGACAATTGTGTAGGATTATTATCGGAAACAGTACCGCCTGTAGCGTTGTCCTTTTCCATCCAATCTTCGGCCACGAAGTTCATGCTCTAAAATAAACAAAACGTTCAAAATTTATCTCCAAATTGTTAATTTCAAATTCAAGATTGCTAAACTCACTTGTAAGATTTCAGTGTAGAGTGGATTGGGCCTGAAACCCGTGATGTAAAGTCCATAAATGCGGCAATCTGCATTCACATTCCGATTCTGCTTTATACTGACTTCTATACATGGATAATACTGGAAAGAGAATAGAATATTAATTTTAATTATAGTATGCAACGTTAATTACGGACCTTAAAAGGAAAAGTTATTTATATTCTTCAAATCCCATGATTTTCTTACGGTGCGGTAGCGGTGGTATCACGAATATTAACGGCTCGAAGGACCATGAGCGGATTACGATCCGATAATTTTGTTTTGTTTTGGACTGCTCAGTAATAGCTGCAGCTACAGGTCGCCAGAAAATTAAATAGCCGTTGATTTGAACCCGCATTCAAAAAGTATATGATATAAAAAAGCGGTCAACGCATAAAAATTTTCGATTCATCATCTTGTGGAAGAACTAGACATAGACTACATCCATTAAAACGAAAAATTGACATACATAGTTTCTAAGCCTGGAACACATCTCGGGAATTGCAGTAGACGTTTCTTGAGTCAAAAATATACAGCTGGCAATTACGTTACTTAATCTATTCTCCGGAAATTTAACAATTGAGAGTTTCTATAGGTATTATTATGCAGGCGGCGCTATACACCAAACATACCTGCTTACAATCGGCCAGAAGCTGTATCTGAGCGAGGTGCGCAGGCGGACGGTCCTTGGAGTGCACGTGCGGGCCGGGAGCATATGGCAGTGCAGCGAGTGGTGCCAGTGCGGAGTCTTCAAAACTGATGCCCGCGCGAACAGCCAGCGATGCAGGTCCATACGCACCGCCGCCGACGCCCAGTCCGAGTCGCCGCACGCGCACGCCGCATCGCATCTCAATACGAATCCAATGCTGCCACATATCACCGAAAATACATAGCATTAAAATACAAATAAACACAAATACAAACCAAAGAGAAGCAACAATAAACTTATTCAAAGTCTTTTTTACTACTAAAAAAAGAGTAATTTGCATACGGTTTTTACAGACAATCGTTTAAATACTGACTGTATTTTTAATCGTACATGTTGTCTATATTAATCATATATTTTCGGAGTTTGTGAAAAGTTCGCATCGAGCCTATTTTTATTCATAAAAATTGTGAGCTCCAGAACATCTTTCGAGATTCTGGACGGCAATAGCATATATTGTTCAGAAATTTCATCAGACATATAATTGGATCCAGTCATGCTGCAGAATGAGCATAGTTGGGCCAGTCAATAAACCGTCGGCTAATTGGACGACATTTTAACAAGATCTGTGCCAATTTCAGCCTGCTAAGAAATTTCCTTCTACAAGGGGAAACTATGCGATGCAGAGAGTGTTCTTTAATTGTTGGGAGGTTATTTTCTCTTCCAGTCACCACAACATTATAGTAAATAGTTAGTTTCACATTATTTTAAATTATAGATTGTATTAAGTCATTAATCTGTAAGTACCTGTCCATTACCACTGGAACTTTGCCAGTAAGTGTGGGGTTGTGAGTCCACCAAGCGTCTCGCACCCGCGCCGGGCCGGCACGACGACACGCGCACTGCACGTACGGCGCCGCGCCAACCAACCGATATCCCGCCAGCACTTTCACCCCACTCCGCTAAATAAAAACAATACATCTCATACACAAATCAAACTATTAACTTATAACAAACTCATACTCCAACTACTCGGTACTTTGATACAGTAAGATGCGTCAAATGGCACATACGTTTAAAAGAGGTCATCGCAAAAATTTAAAATAGATCAGAAAATTAAATAATAAAAAAACTGACTATCGCAGCATCCACGGAGAGAGATGAAGTATTACGCCGATGCCATAGCAAAAGTATTATTATCATATTTTAGTAGCACTACTTAAAACCATCATTAAAACTGGAATCGAGTTTAGTAGAAGTGAATGAAGGCGTGATCAATAATGTATGCCAGATTTGAGTTGGCGCACACCGACTCGCCCCTAATTCAATTACATGGAACTTGCAAACATTTAGGAGTCGAGTTCATGCGATTCGATTCGACTCGACTCGGAGAGCATAATCGATACTAGCCATTATCATTGATCAAGACTATTACATATTATTATTTATTTTTTAATTAAAATACACCATTTTCAAAATCATCACACTTAACGCCAATAAACCGCCAATAAAGGCCTGGTTTGCCTAGGCGCTGCACATTCGCAGTTACGTAAATTAATACAGGCTGTTCACAAGTATACTTACATTGATCAGTAACGAGCTCCATTTCACTGACTTGCCCGGTCCAACCAGGTTGCTGGGGGAAATCCACAGTCAGGTCGCGACCGTTGCTAGACAACGCTGCAATGAACAATTATTAGAGAAACTTGTTCTAAAGGAGTATGGACACTCATTAGGAAACACTTTCCATAAGACTACTTCTTAGCTACGCACACGACAATTTATTATCTTATGTAATATATAGGTCAGGGAGTACTTAGTTTTAGCTTGTCCAGCAAATAGACTTAAGTATACGAGTGCATTGGTGGTGTAGTAGTTTTAGACACGGCCTACGATCGAAGGGTCGTGGTTTCGATCCAGTCCCGTACCACTGAGTTATTATTTGTAATCATGTACGGTCTACACTGTAGACAACCAATGTACTTAACGGAGAAGGAAAACTTCATGAGGAAACCTGCATGCTCACATGGGTGTGTGAAGTCTACCAACCCGCACTAAGCCAGCGCGGTAGACTACGGCCCAATCCCCCTCCTGATCAGGGGAGGTCCATACCCCTGTAGTGGGGATGATATGGACTGGGAATGATGATACGTGTAAGCAATCCCAGCCTCCCGAGCTGATACTATCTCTGCGTGCTCCTCCGAGATAGTAGTATCCTATATCCTATAGTCTTTTCCCCAAGTTCCATATTCATTGCTCAATACATCTTTCCTAGCTCACCCTTTTCCCTGTCCTCTCCACTAAGCCTGTGGCTACCGCGCCGATGGCTGCATGGATAGACCTAAGATGATGGCTAGCCTCACCCAAACATGGTCTGGACCTGTTTTACTATTACTTTTTCGTAGGAACGCAATGAGGAACTTTAACATTATTGAATCTTACAAATAGCGGTATCGTGGTTCGCCACCCGTCACGTCTCGTTTCCCGCGGGGGCGAAACGTGGTCTACAGATAGCAACTTTGATCGTAGCAAGTAGAAAAAAAAATCTCTGCCTACCCCAATTCTTAAGTGGTATAGGGGTCAGTATCCCCGCCTATCACGCAGGAGACCGCGATTTGATTTACCGTCGAAGAGCCAAGAAAAAAGACGTGATTGTATGTATGAAATATATAAATAAAAAGAAAATATTGCCTATTATACTCGTATATCAAATTTAAAAAATAACTTTTTTAGACGATAAAAAACTAGTGGCATAATGCTATCATATCAGCCAAGAGACGTCCACATTGGACTGCTCTAATCATAATCTTTAAATCCAACTAGAAGAGTATATATCACAATATATATTTATCACAAACATACCTACGACGGTGCCGACACTGGTGTGGTCGATGCAGCCCCACTTGTAGCGCGGCTGCGTGACTGCTGCGCGCACACGCACGCGGTCACCCACCACGAATGGCGGCGCGCCTGAGACCACCTCGGTGTGCACGGCGCGCACGCCGAACACGCGGCCTAAGCCTCGCCAATCCACCTACCACAATATAATCACACTAT
>WUAW01004557.1:23936-34473 GCA_017165845.1 Thaumetopoea pityocampa | reverse complement strand
CTGGGGACGATATGGACTGGGGATGTAAAGGTTTTTCCCGCGGCTTCGTTTGCGTGAATGTCAGTTTTCGCGCTAAATGGGAAATCCTGAAATAATTACAGATTTAGAAGAAAAGTCCAAGAACCATTTCTCCTTGATCTTTCTATGTGTAGACTATTGGAACTGAGATCAGGGTATATCTTCGATTCTACTTGAGAAATTTTGTTGAAATATGCTGCAGTATTTATTTATTTATTCTTTATTGTACACAAACAGATAAATAAATTATTACATAAGAAAAAAAATATGTACAAAGGCGAGCTTAACTCAAAGTGTATTTAAGTTGGAATATTAATTTTGAAATGGCAATGATCAAAATCTATACCCTAGTTTTTGCATGAAGTTCGAATAAACAAAGAAACAGATGCAAAGAAAACATAAGATGGCTGCATCATCCCCACCATATTCGGTCTAACTACAGGGGCCCGGATTTCCCTTAATCAGGAGAGGGGGTTAGGCTATATTCTAGCACGCTGACCTAGTACGGGTTGATAAGATTCTCTAATAATTAATTTTAGGCAACAGCAGAATTCTGTTTATCAGAATATTCAAAGAAAGATTAAGAAAATTCTAGGAACATCCGGCATATTCGAAACTGTAGCTAGTATTTCTAGAATAACATTGTGCCTCACATCAGCCTTTGATGCATACTTGAAGAGTACTGTTCTCTGATCGTACGAGCATACGGTAGCCGACATTGCAACTAAAAAAGAATTTACAAAGTTAGGGTCGTGTTTCACTTCACATTAGAGCGTGAATTTAAGTACAAAATGGCTAAAGTTACGATGTTGACGTATTTCTTAATCTTAGAGGATATTATTTAGAAGAAAATTTATAAAAGCTTTTTTATTAAATTCCAACGGTAGGTGCCATTTTAAAATATCAACAAATGTAACTTTTTCTCACTAAGTGTTATTATTTTATTTATTTATTTACATACATAAATACAGTCACGCTTCACGTTTTCTCTGGTTCTCCGACGGGGCATCGAACCCCGGTCTTCCGCGTAATCGGCGGGGATACTGACCACTATACTACCGAAGAATTGGAGTAGGCAAAGACCACTTCTTTCTACTTGCTACAATCAGGCTATCCTCACATTTCATGGCTCACATTTCGCACCCGCGGGAAACGAGACGTATTACTTATTTACACTTTATACATTATATATGTAAAGACGGACTTAATGCGTTTGAGATCAAATTTTTCTTTTACAATTTTTGATCACTTTAAGTTTAGTTAAAATAAGATATTATTTTTTGTTAAAAAAGTTCTAAACGCTATTTAACGATCTCCTTCCTAAAAGGGAGCTTGAGAAACGGCTACCATATCCAAGGAAGGCAGCAGACGCGCAAGTTACCCACTGCCAGCACAGGGATGTAGCGACAAAAATAATTATACGAGTACTGTCTAAAAAGCAGCGTAATCGGAACGAACTCTTTTCAAATTCTTTCGAGAGCCTCTATTGACGTGCAAATGTGGTACCTGCAGCCGCGGTAATTTCACCTCAAATAGCGTGTATCTAGGTTAATTGCGTAGCAACAGCCACGTAATTGCGGCTCCGAATATCAACGTCAAGGATAAATTTATCATTGAATAAATGATACTTAAAGTATCAAAACTAAAAATACACGTTTATTGTAGATCGAACTAAAAATGAAAAATATTTTTACACTAAGGTTTGCTAGAAGAAAACTAATTTTTGAGTTAAGCTCGCCTTTGTACATAAATTTTTTCTTATGTAATAATGTATTTATCTGTTTGTGTGCAATAAAGAATGAATAAATAAATAAATTATAGTTTTAAACTTTGAAACACACTTTTATAGTTAATAAAATGTCAAATTTTTAATATCAAAGGTATTTAAAAAAAACTACTCAGATCGACTACCGACACCATTTGGTTTCAGATTCTGAAACCAAATCCGTCGATGTTTGTTTGTTTGTTCGAGCTTCACACAAAAACCAGCAAGTAGATTTTCATTAAACTATTACAGTTTTAAAAGTACTATTCCGACTTAAATACTGCGGCATGTTTCATTAAAATCAGTCCAGTAGAATTAGAAATACAGCTTGATCCCTCTTTTAATAGCCATTGTTAAGGATAGCTCAATTAAAAGAGGTCATGACTTTTTATATAAATCTATGATTGTTTCGGTATATCCCGTGTAGCGGAATACCGATATTCACGCGGGCTGCGCCGCGGTCAAAAGCTAGTTAGGGTGCTCGATATCAATTGTTATAATTTCTTATCAGTTCTATTCCGAAATGCGGAGTTAGTGTATAAATGTGCTACAAAGCACCCCACGCTTTTATCACAATCACATTAATTTTCTCGTTAATCATTTTAATCTTATGTTAAAAACAATTTTTTTAAACTATAATTTTTATGATACGCAAACATTAGTAAAATATGTATACATAAATGTTCCCGTTTGGGAACGCTGGTTTCAAATGCCGAGGGCATTCTATATCAGTCAACCTTTGGTTAGTGCAAAGACGATGCAGTAAAAACAGCAGCAAATGTAATCTGAAGTAGATGAGAATACAATAGAAACATTAATACATACATAAAAAATATACTAATACATATAATTTCTTTTCTTTCTGTAACGCTTTATAATCAGTGTGCGTTAACATATTGCTAGTGAAGGCCTAGGTATCGAAAAATGGCCACTGACTATGGGCGACCCGGCCCCCCGAGCTACTACTGTCTCTCCCTACTCCTTCCGAGATAGTAGTATCCTATATCCTATAGTCCTTTTCCCAAATTCCATATTCCTTGCTCAATACACCTTTCCTACCTTTTCCTCTTTCCTTTCCTCTCCATTTAGCCATGAGAACGCAACGAGGAACTTTTGAATCTTATAAAATGGCGGCGTCGTAGTTCGCCATCCGACACGTCTGGTTGCCCGCGGAGGCTAAATATGGGCTGCGGATATTCACTTTGCTACATTAAACGATTGTAGCAGGTGGAAAGAAGTGGCCTCTGCCTACTCCAATGGGAAAGAGGCTTGACTGTATGTATGTATGTATGTAGCATGTACTATGGGCGTATGGACCTCAAGGTCAATACATATGCAAAGTACACCACCGTGCCTAGCTGTGAATCCTAACCATTCAATTGTTGTGTGGAAGAGACCGCGTATTGCGATAACACCGCCCACTGTACATTTTTCATTTACATACATACATACACTCACGCCGGCATCCCATAAGGGTAGGCAGAGACCACAGTTGGCCACATACTATGATCCTGACACACCTCTCTCGCCTCATCCACATCCATACACTTTCGTCGATTAAGGGTGCTACGAACTTGGCCTTTTTGGAACTTTTCATTTCTTGTCTATTATTGTTTTGTTTTATAGCATTGTGCAATGAAAAATACTCTATTTTATTCTATTCTCAAAACCAACCAGCGAGCAATAATAAAGTCAAAGTCAAAAGTCAAAATTTTTTTATTCATGTAAACCCAACAGGTACAGGTAATAAGAATTATGTTCGGAATTTTGTCGCGAGATAAATAAAATCCGAATTTAAGTAATCTATGGGAGAACCAGAGCCACTAATGTAGACCAAAGGATTACAAAGCTGGAGTGGCAGTGAATACGCACATAGCTCGTAGAATCGATGGACGTTGAAGTGTTGAAGTAGCAATCATGAAGTAGAAAGCGCGGTTATTGGTCTATCTAGTCAATCTCCGACTAGGTGGACCGATGACCTGGTGAAAGTCGCGGGCAATCAGTGGATACAGCCGATCGGTGTGGCAATCATTAAAAGATACTTATATCCAGCAGTGGAAATCTGTGATGATCATCGTCATCTTATGAGCCCAGAGAAGTGAAAGCGAGATTGGCCTGTAGTTTATCAAGAGATTGTTATCGACTTTCTTGAAGAACAGCACAATTACTGCTCCATTCCAATGGCTTTCCAATGGCGTTGTGCTTTCGTGTATGACGGAACTGAACAATTGCAATTTGCAGGCATGATGATTAATAGATGAATAGTAATAGTATTCAGGACACTTTCGCACACATTGACAATTTCTGCAGGCATGATGATAATAGTAATAATTATTAATAATATAGATTATTATGGACACTTTGATCTAGTTCCAAATTAGGATTCCCTGTATCTTGGTACTAGACAACGATATACATACTTATATAGATAAATACTATACAGAAATTGATAAATACGTCCATGACTCTGTTACAAACATTTGTGCTTATCACTGAAAGTTTGTCTTTACTAGGATTCGAACTCGGGACTCAGGCACAAAAAACAGGGTCACTGCCACTGTTCCAATCAGTTGTCCTGATGATGATATCATTGTTTTTGAATTTACTACATGTTTCTATCTTCTCTTTGTATATTAGATACATAAAGTTTTTCTTATACACATATATTCTGCATGTGTATATATTAGTTTTATGTATAAAAACGTCTGGAATGGCAGATATTAGTGATAATTTTATTGTAACAGAACTTAATTTAGACTCTACCTATCTTCTTCTAATGTTAAACACCAAAACGAGATAACAAACATTTATAACGAGTGCCGAACTACGTTTCTATCGAACGGTTCAAAAAAATGTTGTGTTTTTGCGTATCCTTAGTCCGAGATCGCATCTCTTTTAATTTTGACGTTTCTAAACAAAACTAACCGCACCAAAATTGTAGCTATCGCGTTTTGACATTAGATGTTATAAAAAGATAGCATATAAATATAGCAGGAGAACTAAAGTCGCCGGGGTCTCAAAGTGCTGGAATGGCGACCTCGAACCGGAAAGCGCAATGCGGATAGACCCCCGACTAGGTGGACCGATGACCTGGTGAAAGTCGCGGGTAATCGGTGGATGCAGGCGGCTCATAGCCGCTCGATGTGGCGATCATTAGAGGAGGCCTATGTCCGGCAGTGGACGTCTGTGGGCTGATATGATGGTGATTATAAAAAGATAGCGAGAGTCTAATTTAGTTAAGTTCTGTTAAAACAGAATTATCAAATTTTTTTTCACGGGGATCGGACCGTGGACACATCTAGTTAAAAGTAAACTTGCGTTTATATTGGTTTATAAAAATAATAAAGGCAGCGTCGTATTGCGCGGCTTTCATTTCCAAAATTAACACGATGGATGCCAGGCTTTATGTTGTATGTGGAGCTACAAATAGCTAAAAACTATATTAAGAAGTGTTAATATTTACTGTATGGCGCCAGCATAATAATAGCGTCACTCCATCTCTCTCCGTGGATGCTGTAAGAACCAGCTGAGAGATGTACCAGGATATTGGTCAGCAGCGTTATCCTGATATTCGGTGAAAATCCACTGCGATCTCCAAGACGCCTGCCAAGCGAGGAGATTATGGCAAATCCGTCTTTTTTAGGAGGTCTATGCCAAACAGTGCATCTGGATAAACACTTGTAATGTTATACCTTATAAGTAAACAATTTTTAGAAATTTTCAAACATACTCGTTTTGGTGATAATTCCGCGGTAACAGAGCTTAGCTAAACTTAGTCTCTCCCTATCGTTCTCTAATGTCAAACGCCAAAACGAGATAGCTATAATTATGTCAGTTTCGTTTAGACGCGTCAAAATTTAAAAATTTGGACGCGATCTCGGAATATACGGACTAAAGATACACAAAACGTAAACATTTTTTTAACGGTTTAACAGAAATATAGGTCGGTACTCGCTATAAATGTTTGCTATCTCGTTTTGGCGTTTGACATTAGAAANAACAAAATTTTGTTAAGTACTATTACAGCAGAATTAGCCCCAGTATAAATCTATGCCTCTATTTAGAGTTTTTTCAAAAACTAAGTATTGGGGAATTATTATTTGTATTAAGTACAAAAAATAATAGGTCATAGTAATAATATTCTGGAGAGTGATGTCATTTTGTCTCAAACTAGGATCCCCTGTGTATTGGGTACTACACAACGATATTTTTACATACTTTTATACATCAATACAATACACAAATAGATATGTTCATGACTCATATACTAACATTTGTGCTCATCACGCAAAGTTTGTCTATATCAGGATTCAAACCCAGTATTCATTGGCATAGAAAGCAGGGTTATTGCCAATCAGTCGACAAATAATAATAACATATATATCATCGTCATCATCCCCAGTCCATATCGTCCCCACTACAGAGGCACGTACCTCCCCTGATCAGGAGGGGGATTAGGCCGTAATCTACCACTCTGAACTAGTACGGGTTGGTACACTTCACACACCCATGCGGGCATGCAACTCAGTGGTGCGGGACCGACATCGAACTCATGTCTTTTCGATCGTAAGTTGTGTCTATGTATAACCACTACATAACCTATGTCCTTATATATGTATATATATATTTATAAGAAATCTATACACGATAAGAATCGACGAAGGTGTATGAGAAGATGTATGGATGTGGATGAGGCGAGAGAGGTGTGTCAAGATCGTAGTATGTGGCAATCTGTGGTCTCTGCCTACCCTTATGGGATGCCGGTGTGAGTGTATGTATGTATGTACGATAAGAAATACAGACTTCATGCTTATAACAGAGGTTTTCAACCTTTTTTGTCTTGTAGAGCACTTTTGTGTAGACCCGCAAAGGGACGATAATATAATTTTTTTATAAATTTTTTAACTTCAAATGTGTTTTGACAGTTGTTGTGGACCCCTTGCATCTTCGATCGGGGCCGATATAGACTACTTTGAGTATCAATGGCCTATAATAATATCTACTAGCCATCTACTCACTTATCTCCGGAAGATATTCCCAAAATTACTTCCTAGATTTACCTCGTTCTCAAAGGGCTTGTTCCTCCAACATTCCCAAATATTCCGTCGCGGACAATAAGTTAAATTCTTTGTAACGTGTACGTTTTCAGCTTTCCTTGTGCTAAAAATTGTAGGGATTTTTTTTTTCAAATCACCGACCTGGGATTTCCGAGAGAGACATATGTTATTGCTAACACGTGTAGCCTCGTTTTTTATGTGCAATAATATATCGTACCGTGTGCAATAATATATCGTGCGGTGTGCAATAATATATCTCTTCTCGGTGTTGATTATTCGATTATGGTGTACATATATAAGGAGATGTAACTGATAAATAAAATAACAGTGTGATTTTAACCTAATGTTTTAATGGAAATCTCGAAGTTAATCGGTGGATGCAGGAGGCTCATATCCGCTCGGTGTGGCGATCGTTGCAGGAGGGTGGCGATCGTTGCAGGAGGCCTGTGTCCAACAGTGGACATCTGTAGTCTGTTATGATGATTATGTTGGTTATAACCTCTAGATTAATATCGTCCCCTTAGTGGCAAAAAAGTACCAAGTCTGTACTTAGTGAATATTCACATTTTCTATCTTGCGATATACGCATCGTATCAATGTGTGAGTAAAAAGGGAATGCAGACCAGCTTTTGCTTATAACGCTGATGTCAATAACTCATTTTGGTCAATGTTGTCAGTAATGAATTCTGCCACTTAGGGGACGATATCTTCTTCTTCTTCTTAACCAGCACGTAGGAGTTCACTGCTGGACATGAGCTTCATCTATAATAAAGAGGGATCTGCCATAATGCACACTCTTGGCAAGCGTCTCGGAGATGGCAATAGATCGTGATAGAATTACAGAATAACGCTGCGGCCCGTTATCCTGGTACCTTCCTTAACCGGTGCTCACATCATTCACGGGGTGATATGGAGTAATGCTTTTATAACGCCGGCCCCACACAGCAGATTAATATAATCTACGTCTTTGTATTTAGAATTAATTACTTTAACGGAGTAATGCTCTAAAGATATTCCGTTTTCTATCATAAAAGGTGAACACACAAATGCACTTCGATATTTACTATATTAATGAAGCGAATCATTTTGCCACATAGTTCTATGTATACTTGATAGATGGAGCTATTTTCAATGGTCAAAACAATAATAGAAGATGAACCACGGTGACAAAATAATTCGTAGTAACTTAGAAAATATAAATAATGTTTGCATCGGGTATCACACTCTAGGTGGATGTGATGATGGAAAACCTTATTTTACCACAAATAATACAGCCACAAATATACAACAATACAGTCACTCCTACCACATTGGTGAACCCGAAGTCTAAGTCGTCAAGATCGTCATTCACGGTCAGCCCTACATTGATGATCCCTATATTAGACATCGAGCAGCATTTAAAGAAGTCATCATCACCTCGCTATAATTTTCATTCAATCCTCCACCAAGAATTCCATCATTAATTTTCCACAACAAACCAGACGTCAATTTCATCAGGGCTGTACGCAGTTAATATACAAAGCTAGCTGATTCCTTGCGGCTCTACCTACTCACTGGATCAACAATTCATTACAAGTTAAAACCATAATCAATGAACGTCAATATCAGTCCAGTCAAGACGATTCATCTCGTTTCACCTTAAACTTGGTTTACCTTGTACCTTAAATGTGATGAAGCTGGGCCGCTTATTTAAGAACTATATCATCATCATCATCCCCAGCCCATATCGTCTCCACTACAGGGGCATGGACCTCCCCTGATCAGAAGGGGGATTAGGCCGTAGTCTACCGCGCTGGCCTACTGCGGGTTGGTAGACTTCACACACCCATGCGGGCATACAGGTTTCCTCACGAAGTTTTCCTTCTCTGTTAAGTACATTGGTCTAAAACCACTACACCACCAATGCACTAAGAACTATATGCCTTCTTGGAAATGAGAATTCAACCAACCGATACCAGATCAGCATGGTAGATTACATCTTAATCATCATCATCAATCCTTGGAAGTACACCACTAGATATGACTTTCTCCTTAAAAAGCAGCTATTTGGCATAATCTCCACGCTTGGCAGGCCTCATAGAGATTCCAGTAGATTTTGATTGAATAACAGTACAACCTTCCTGGCCATTATCTTTGTACATCCTTAGCTGGTACTCACAGCATCCACGAGGAGAGATAGAGTGACACCATTATTATGCTGACGTTACCCCTTTCTAAAATCTTTATAATCTCCCTCCTGAATAGGGGAGGTTCATGTAGTGAAGAAGAATGTGGACTGGGGATGATAATGATACATACATGCATACACTCACGCCTTCTTCCCTGGCTCTCCGGCGGGGAATCGAACCCCGGTCTCCCGCCTGACAGGTGGGGATACTGACCACTATACTACCGAAGAATTGGGGTAGGCAGAGACCACTTCTTGCCACTTACTACGAGTAAGGTGGCTATCCGTGGCCCACTTTTCGCCCTCGCGGGAAACGAGACGTGTCGGGTGGCAAACCACGACCCCGCCATTTTTAAGGTTCAAAAGCGTTAAAGACCCTTATTGCGCTCCCACGAAAAGGAAGGAAAGGATCGAGGATGAGGTAGGAAAGTTGTATAGGGCAAGGAATTTGGAATTTGGGAAAAGGACAATAGGATACAGGATACTACTATCTCGGAAGGAATAGGAAGAGACAGTAGTAGCTCGGGGGGCCGGGGTCGCTCACCCGTATACTTAAGTCTATTTGCCGGACAAGCTAAAAGACTAAGTACTCCCTGACCTATATGATAATGATAATAATAAATAATTTATAAAATATATTTAATATAATCTTTAGATGTCTATTATTTTACAAAGTCTATAGAATAATTTCTAGAGCGACAAGTCTGCACTATATAGGTCTGTTATAAATAACTAAGACTTATTTAGATAGATCGATACTCTCTCCGTTCACTGGACCGGTAGCATAAAGCTTGAATATATGGGTGGATAATATTAAATAAGGATAAGTTCTCAGAGTTGATATAATGTACTGAACCCTATTTACCATTTTATAGATAAAGGATATCCCGATAAAGTTCCGCAAATAAATCCTAATTCCAAAGGGGATATTTTATGGCAAATATTTAGGTGATTGGACTTAGGTAGAGAACAGTGTCAGTTTGTGACAGTGGTCGACATTTGAGTTGATCTAAGGGTTAAGCAACACTTAACGAGGCCGGATTTAAGATGGATTATCTTCCTAGCATCGAATGGATTATCTTTCTAATATCGCATCTAAAGTAGATTAGGTCTAAACTAAATTAGATCTCTTCTGCATTTCGAATAGCATCTAAGGTAGTAACTTAAACTGGTGCCAGAACTTGTAGTGTAACCGCATCTGTCCACGCGGTTATTTAGGCGGTAATTTAATACCATAATTATTGCGGTAACAGGCGTCAGACGGTAAAAGTAGTGCGGTAAAGGTAGTATATTACGCACACTGATATAGTCCGAAACTACTATATTATGGATACTAGGTATTAATGCACATCGACGGTTAAAAGGTAATAAGGCATAAGCGACATTTTGATCGTAAATATCTTATGTATGGTATGCCATCCTACTTAAAATTGTCCGCTTTTTCGAATGCGCTTACTCTCACGGCTCCACAATGACTTTTCTTTAACTTACGTTCAAGGAAAAAACTCAATCATTTGCTTGATCTAATCA
>WUAW01004553.1:14239-33686 GCA_017165845.1 Thaumetopoea pityocampa | reverse complement strand
ATCTATCATTTATCATTCATTCTTATTAAGATCAGAGAAAATAATTTTATGTATAATTTCGCTCTTACCGATTGCTCACGCGGACGGAGTCGCGGGTACAGCTAGTTTAAAAATAAATTACTCAGATCGACTAATTAAGGGCTTCTGAAACCAAATCCGTCGATGTTTGTTTGTTCGGGCTTCATGCAAAAACCAGCTAGTAGATTATGGTTAAACTGTTACAGTCAAAGGTACTATTCCGACTTAAATACTGCGGCATGATTCATCAAAATCGGCTCAGTAGAATTGAAGATACAGCTCGATCCCTGTTTTAGTAGCTGCCGTTATGGTACGAGAGGTCAAGTAAAAGTGGTTGTTAGACTTCTATACTATATATATTATATAAAATTGTTCTATACTATACTATATAAAATTGTTACATGTCAAATTTTCAAAAATCAAAGAAATTTAAAAACAAACTACTCAGATTGACTAATTAAGGGCTTCTGAAACCAAATCCATCGATGTTTGTTCGTTTGTTCGGGCTTCACGTAAAAACCAGCGGGTAGATTTTGATCAAATGGTTACAGTCTTAAAGGCTACTACTCCGACTTAAATAATGCGGCATGTTTCATCAAAATCGGTCCAGTTGAATTGAAGATGACAACTTGATTCCTGTTTTAGTAGCCGCTGTTGAAAGTACGAGAGCTCATGTAAAACTGATTAAAGGTTTTTTTTTTATATAAATCTATGATTGTGTCAGGATTTGCCATGTTGTGGAAAACCGACATTCACGCGGGCGGAGCCGCGGGCAAAAGCTAGTAGTTAATATATACGTAGGTAACGAAAAATTAATATCGGCAAGCAATTTATGCATTCTGAATGGTAGGTACCTAGGTAGCTTTGTCAAGGAAAACAAGCCACATTCGTTGTTGTTTATGAGAAATGTGCTTATCATAGTTATTTAATGCACTTACTACTACTATAGACCCGTCTTCTACGGAAAGCACTTACCGATTCAACGAAGCTACCGAAGCTATGCTATATTGTGCTGTGTTTTTAATTTGTATTTGCGGTTGACTTCATCTATAAGGCGTTCACAGAAGCATTCGTAGGAGTGAACCTCGTAACAGTTCGGCTCGGTCTACTTTTATTATTCTGGATTCGTCTCGCCGTCCTAATTTGCTCCCGAGCCATTTAACAAAATATGGGTCTAAAAAGAAATTAATATATCTGATCGTAGATCACGGACTGAGTTACTCATGACCTTTTCATACCTTTTCAGAGTTGTATAAGATAGTGGGATAGCCCAAAGATCAGTCTTGTTTTGTTCACCTGGCAATGATTTTTCATTCTATTTTTTATATCATGGATATAGCAAAATAATATGCAGCCAATCTGAAGTTTTTGCGTGAAGTTTATTTTGAAACAATGTTTACTTTCATTTGCATAATTTATTGAAATATTTATATTATTATTTATATTATTGTTATATTCGTGTGTAAGAAAGAGTACCTATATAACATGTACTTCAATCTAATAATCCTGGTACTACAATCTCGTGCGGCTTAACTAACATAACAGACAAATAGCAAAATATATTATAAATCTGAATCGGCCACATATGTATATACAGCGCATTTTAAGCTGATTTTGAGATTTGGTAAACTGTAAATAGGAAAAAGTTATTCAGAAGGGATCCCATTTTGCGCTTAGACTACCGCATATTTAACTTTTAATTGTATAATTTATTACAAACTTTGTTATATCTAATAACCCTATTACTACAACTCTGTGCTATTTAAAAAGGTAAATATAGCGAAATACATTATAAAACTGGAACAGGCTGGGCATGTATAGTGGTTTTGAAGCTCGTGGAGCCTTAAAATAAGTAATGTCTAGCGAGCCCGAAGGCCAAAGCCTCAGGAAACCAAAGGTCAAGTGGTTACGCGACTTAGATACTCGTAAAGACATCACCGACTATATGACAAGAGCCACTGACAAAAATGATTGGAACAAGTTGATTGGCCAGGCCAGTGCTCGTAAAGGCATGTGGTGCTGATGCTAATGATATTATTTTGTTTTCTATAACTCGCTTGTTTCTATTTCCTACTAACCTGTTAGTAGCAATTACATCATTAACTGCTGTTGCAATCCGGGGTCACTGTTTGAAGTAATCCTAACGTTTCTTTTTATATATTTTTAAGCTGATTAAAACATATCAATATTATTATGAATATTCAATTATGTATGATTTTTTTTAATTAATTCCCGTTCATAAAAGATATTTGAAAAGGTCGTGGAAATAAATTGGGTAGAATTTGAATTCGATGGAACCTGATAGTGTCAGTAAATTTTCGACAACCCTGTTTATATAATGTATTAGCTTTTGCCCACGGCTCCGCCCGCGTGAATGTTGGTTTTCCGCTACATGATCCCGAAGCATTCATAAATTTATATGAAAAGCCTTGTAACCTATTTTACTTGAGCTCTCGTACCTTAATGGCAGCTACTAAAACAGGGATCAAGTTATATTTTCAATGCTACTGGACCGATATTGATAAACATGTCACAGTATTTAAGTTGGAACAGTACTTTTAAGACTGTAACAGTTTGACTAAAATCTGGTTTTTGCGTGAAGCTAGCTATTTTTATTTATTTTTTAATAAATACATAAAGGAATTAGTATTCGTAAAAACATAGTAATTTGTTTTTTTTTTGAAGTAAAATAAATAATCATTCAAAAACTGTTAAATTAAATATAAAAATGGAAATTCACCCAGGTATTATATGGCCATAGTTTTACCGCATTGGATGTTATAATTTTGTATCATCGCTTCTGTCCTGCGAGTGCGACTTCCAATTGCGTCATGATAGACCGCACAATATCGCATAATGGTATGTACATAGTCGTACTAACCTATGAATCAATGCAAGCATCTTCTATCTATGTTCTTATACTATTATAAAATTATTAAATGTCAAATTTTCAAAAATCAAAGATATTTAAAAACAAATTATTCTGATTGATTAATTAAGAGCTTCTGGAATCAAATCCGTCGTTATTTGTTTATTACTTTGTTCGGGCTTCGCACAAAAACCAGCGGTTAGATTTTGTTTAGACTGTTACAGTCTTAAAGTTACTATTTTGTTTAGACTGTTACAGTCTTAAAGTTACTATTTCGACTTAAATACTGCGACATGTTTCATCAAAATCGCTCCAACAGAATTGAAGATACAGCTTGATCCCTGTTTTAGTAGCCGCCGTTAAGGCTCGAGAGTAAAAGTGGTACTTGGGATTTTTTTTTTGTATAAAACTATGATTGTATCGGGATTTCCTGTGTAGCGGAAAACCAACATTCACGCGGATGGAGCCGCGGGCAAAAGCTAGTACTATTATAAAATTGTTAAATATCAACTTTTCAAAAATTAATGATATTTAAAAACAAATTACTCAGATCGACTAATTAAGGGCTTCTAAAACCGAATCCGTCGATGTTTGTTTGTTTGTTTGTTCGGGCTTCACGCAAAAAGGTACTATTCTGACTTAAATATTAGAGCATGTTTCATCAAAATCGGTCCAGTAGAATTAGATATTAGATACAGCTTGATCCCTGTTTTAGTAGCCGCCGCTAAGGTACGAGAGGTCAAGTAAAAGTGGTTCTTAGGCTTTTTATATAAATCTATGATTGTGTCGGGGTTTCCCATGTAGCGGAAAACCGAATATTTATAAATTTAGAAATATTTATAATTTATTTTAATTTATATTTAGAATATTTATAATTTATTTAATATATTTATTATTTTCCCATGTTGCGGAAAATCGAATATTTATAAATTATATAAAAGGCCTTATTACCACTTTTACTTGACCTCTGGTACCTTAATGGCGGCTACTAAAACAGGGTCAAGCTGTATCTTCAATTCTACTGGACCGATTTTAATGAAACATGCTGCAGTATTTAAGTCGGATAGTACCTTTAAGACTGTAACTTTTTAACTAAAATCTATTCGCTAGTTTTTGCCTGAAGTCCGAACAAACATATAAACAAACAAACATCGACGGATTTGGTTTCAGAAGCCCTGTTTGTTTTTAAATATCTTTGATTTTTGAAAATTTGACATTAAACAATTACATAATAGTATAGATAGATAGATGATATTATTTGTACCTATAAATATTATATTATTCCATGTTTTCCTTATAAATTATTTTATGCGTTTTCGTTGATACCTAACCGTAATCAGTTAAAAACGTGCATCGGCCAACGTACTGTCTAAGGTTTCGTAGTTTAGCGGGTAGGTAAATTAAAATTTATATTTATGCATGGAAAATATTCATTTTATCGATACCTAAAATGAATTTGCATTTCGCAAAAAAATTTAAATGAGATTACTATTTTCAAAATGAGGTGTTAACGAAAATCACATAAAAACTACACAATATACTCACTCGTACTTATTTAATGTTTCGTTGAATTTATTTTAAAGGTCTGTATCTTATTTTTTTTCCATAATTTTCCTTAATTGAACAAGTGAATGTCAAGGTTTCCCTTATATTTTTTCTTAATTTTTTTTATCCTTTTATTAATAGTTCATATAAAAAACATTTTATTTTTATTTATTTTATTTATTATTTTACTACAATCTAGCTTAGGTACGGCTATTTAGTAATTTAATTTTAACTGAATTTGCTAAAACTATTTCTTAATCTAAGCATACGTCCGTTTGCGCTTACTTAGCATCTGTTAAGAGGAAGTCACAATAGCACTGTCTGATTGTACATTTTCATTAAAACTAATTACAATAACTCAAAAGGCTTAGTCCTCTTCAGCCTTCTCACTATGTCTGCGTTGTCAAAGAGCTGGATAGCCTCAAGGTTCACATGGTGAAGCTTTGCCTCTAGAGACATGCCTAAGGATTTGGCTGTATTTTCATGTGGTATAACTTAACGATTTATGTACATACACTGCTTGATAATCTGGTTTTTTGTTAGTGAAGTCTTAGTTCTAGCGCATTTTCAGTTACTTTTGTAATCCTGTGAACATGTTCTATCGTCGAGTGTTTTTTTCTGAATCCAAATTGGTGGTCTGGTATGGGGGTTTTATGTTCTAAAATAGGCTTAAGTCGATTTGTAACAATTTTTCGAATATTTTTGACATAACCGGTAGGAGAGAAATGGGAAAAACATTATTGAAAAAATAAAAAAAAACACTAATGTGTATTTTATAATTTTAATATACGCAGTGTCACTCTCACACTTAAACCATTGCCCCTCGGTGTCACGCTCTTTGGAGCACTTCTCGGGGACGGGAGAGACTACTCCCCCGCAGCATCTAACGGTGCCCCCGGTGACATGAGCCGCTCATATCACCGTCCTGCCCGGAGATCAGATGTACGATTCCCGAGGTCCCCTACATGATATTTTTGCAGAGGGAAGGGGGACCGCCAAAAGCGCGCGGTCTGTTAACCCATATTATGAAGCCCTAGGTTAGGCTGAATGGCCGAGGCGAACTGCACCGCCACCTCGGCGCCTACGCCTTCGCCGAACTGAATCGGCCCTTTCCCGGTCCCGCTCCGCGGCCTTCTTCCGAGACATAACATCCTCGCAGAAGGAAACTACGGCCTCCTACGCTGCATTCTCTGCCAGCATAGCCGAAACTACTGCTGGCAGAGAGAGGTTCGATCCAATCCGGTTGATCAGAAGTTGCCGCTCAGATGCCCACTCAGGACTCTCCTCGAGTGTATGCTGGGCGGAATCCCGGTCCCCACCATATTGGTAACAAATTGTCGTTGCCTCGCGTCCAATTTTATTCAGGTAATAATTGAAGCAACCGTGCCCAGTTATTACCTGAGTAAGTCTGTAGGTGACTCTCCAACTTCTTCGCTTCATCCAGGCTTCGAAGGCAATATTGCCTCGACGACGCGCTTGTGCGCACATATCTCTTCGGAAAGACGTGCGCGCCACGCTTTGAGCGCGCATCTTCGCTCCTGCAGCCTGATTTCGAGCGCAGACACGTTTTAACCGTTCTGGCGGGTGACGCGGATCCGATCATTAACCCTCGCGTCCATATCCGCCAGAATATCTAAGGAAGGAAAACGTGCCAGCAGTGTTCCTGCCTCATGCGATACCGTGCGGTATGCACGTGCGACCCGTAAGGCTATCCTACGCTGTAGACTTAAGACCTTAGTCCTGCTGCGCCTTACGCCCGATAGTCTACTTGACCATACGGGCGCCCCATAGAGAGCCACGGATCGTACGACACCCGCGTAGAGGCAGCGCACTTCCTCCGACTGTCCCCCGAGGTTGGGTAGCAGGCCATGCAGTGCACGCACCACCCTTTCGACTTTCGAAGTGTTCTTCAAAGCCCCAGCGATTGTCCAGAGTGAGGCCCAGGTAGTTCATGTAGCGCTCCACTCGGATTGCCGAGTCTCCTACGCGAACACACGAATCAGGCGGTTCTCTGCCCCTACGCAGTTTATGGAACTCTAGCGCCTCGGTCTTATGAGGTGCTATTTGGAGGCCCAACTCGCGGATTTTTGCAACGACAATTTCTGCTCCAAGTTCGGCGAGCTCAATGGTCCTCTCGAAGGTATCTCCCTCAGCCAGCAACAACGTGTAAGCCGGGAGGGAGATCAACACGCAGGACCACATCGTAAGCGATGTTCTGCATGAGGGAGCCTAACACGGACCCCTGTCGAATTCCACAGCATACCTCCCTTCGGGGCCTAACAAGACCTACCTTCCAAATTTCATCTATAAATATAAGGGCAATAATGTCGGAATAAAATGACTAAAAACGCGTATCGACGGATAAATGAATCAATGTATGCTGTTTTTGCCGTTACTACGGAACCTTAAAAATGATTTTCCGCTCAGACCGAATCAAGCAAATATTTTATGGGTGTTGGGGATTTCCAAGATTAGTTAATTAATTCTTAGTACCGAGAAGTAATTTTTCATTATTTGTTTACACTATGTTATGGAGGATAGGTATTTGATGATTAATAATCTTTACAGACCTACTCATAGTTAGAAAAAACCTGACGTTTATTTTTATAACCTGACGTTTAACTAACTGCAATAAAGGTGTATAAATTGATCAATAATTTAGATATTATTACGTAGGTTATTGTTAGTTTTGGTGAATTTTAAGTGGTCTGATTTCAAATTTCGAGGATATGGACATAATGTTATTTATGCATTTTCTTTTAAAGTTTGAGGACATGGAGCCCCGCTGGTTGACCCTGTGGCTGAGCCTCTCACTGCTGGTCGCAGTAGTACACTCGGCAGCCGTTCCAACGCAGGATACGATGGTGGTGGCTAGGTCTGACGATACGGTATGTTTAATCAATATACTTATTTAAATTATTTAATATTTTAATAATTAAAAATTGCAACCGCGCCCGCAACTAAATTTTCATTTAAATTATAATTTATGACCTGAGTTAAGTCCGTTCGTGGAGTCATATCTACAAGTAATATCTACCTCTCTGCTAAATTTCAAAATAATTGGTTCTACTGTTGAGTGATGGAAAAGTTACAAACAGACAGGCAAAAGCACCTTGACATTATTATACTGGTGGGGAGTTGAAAAGTAGATAAATCAAATAACGAAGAACTAGAGAATTTACCTTAGTACAATACATTATATTAGTCTGTCCGTAGTAGACAGACTTCGGGAAGATCTGTTGCGTTAGCCACCTGACCAAGTGGCCAGTATTTTCGTAGATGTTTTTATATGATGACCACGGAACCGTACTAAGAAGCACTGGCTGGAAATCATAAACCAGTACATGGAACCTAATGGATCCACCATACGACTGAGTAAAGTGGAGTAAATAAAACAAGGAACGTACCCTGGTAATAAAAGAAGAGTACTTCATATTTATTTTAGTTTTTTTTTCTTATTATATTTTTGTCTCATGCCATAGGCCAGTGAAACACCGGCAGCCGTAACGGATTTGACCACAGAAGAGCCTCAGCCCCAAATAAAACTGACCGAAATGGACGTGACGTCGGAGGTGACGATGCGCTACGCGCAGACCGCGGTGGTGGCGCACATGCGCAACCCCGCCAAACGCGCGCAGGAGGCGCACTTCAGGGTGCTGCTGCCGGAAACCGCGTTCATCAGCGGATTTGTTATGTAAATATATCTGTCCATAATTATTTCTTCAAATAAAATTCTAGGTAGACATCGTCTAATTTAAAATTATGCATAACGACTGGCACGCCCGAAGTGACATTGAATAGGTATGGAGGTGGCAGTATATTTTTATTGCTATTGGTCAAGCAAACAATTATATCGTTAGAACCTCTGTGTCACAAAATCTGTCGCCATTATCATATTTGCATACTAGATTTTGCCTGCGGCTCCGCCTGCACGAACGCAGGTTTTCCGCTACATGGGAATTCTGAAACAATAACAGATTTATGTAAAAAGCCTTAGAACTACTTTTACTTGAGCTTTTTTGCTTTAGCTTGATTTATTTTATACTATTTCAGTGCGGAATATATCAATTAGTACTTCAAACTATATCAATTAGCACATAAATATAATGTGTATATAGCTAGTCCGGACTATGAATTTGTTTATTATCAGTTTGTCTCGATTCATTGACTACATGTGGTAGGTACTTCTGTACTCATTTGTCATTATATTCATTATAACAGAAACATCCGCTACCAGACACAGGGCTCCTCTAATGACCATCAGGCCGAACGGCTGAGCCGCCTTCATCCCCCGAATGTCGGCCACTAATTAGATCTCCGAAACACCTAGTCGTGATTCGATCCGATTTGTGTGTATTGTGTATTTATATATTTTCAGGACAATTGCCGGAAAATCATACAAGGCTTATGTGAAGGAGAAAGAAGAAGCAAAGCATATTTATCAGGATGCTGTATCACATGGGCTAAGTGCCGCACACGTCGAGGCCAAGTAAATAATTATAATATACTAACTCTTATTACGCACCATTGTAATAAATTTGAAGAATAAAGTTTTTTAATTTCTTGTAGCCATAGTCTACCCTAGGTGGACTTGCCATCCCTTCCGAACAATTTTTGCGTGCATGTAATAATTAAATGTGATAAATCCAAATTTAATTATGCACACAAAGAGTGCACGTCTCTGATGCCTCTTGTTATATTTGATGCGATCATCATCGTAATGAACCCATCCACTGTCTCACTACTGGGGATGGATCCCTTCTCAAAATGAGATGGTTTACTCATACAGCCTTTATAACTAAATAGACTCCTCATTTATACTATAATTATTATTACTAGCTGACCCGGTGAACTTCGTACTACTTAAAACATTTTCTATTTCTTTGATTTTTCGGCTGTTCCTTTGGGTTTTTTTCCTAATTCTATTTTTTCATAAACAATTTCTGTATTGAGGTGAATAAACAAAAAAAAATATTCAAATAGGTTAAGCCGTTTTCCAGTTTCCGTGAAAATGTGACCTTTGACAGTGCGCACTGTCAAAGGTCATATTGAAGTTTATATTCGTATTCGTGTATTCGTGAACAATATTGAAACGTTGGAATAAAACTGTGACTAACATAGTAGTGACCGTATTTTTTCAAGGCAATATAGGCTTGTGTGAATATTGTCTGGACAGAGTGGTATTCGTCGGATTGACTTCAAAACTCCCAAGAAGCAATAAAATATAACACACCGATATTTTATTGTTAACTTGAAAACGTATTAGGTATATGTGATTAATATGCTAGGTAAATATCAACTTAACCTACTCTATGATCTTTGACTTTGACCATTGTTTTATCTATTACTTTTTAGGGCGCGTGATTCAAACCAGTTCACAGTGTCTGTGAATATAGAACCCAAATCGTCCGTCGTGTTCAATCTCACGTACGAGGAGTTGTTGGTCCGCCGCAACGGAGTATACAACCACGCCATCAACCTGCACCCGGGCGCTCTGGTGCCGAAACTCACCGTCACGGTGCACGTCAAGGAGTCGGAGAAAATCTCCGAACTTAGAGTACCCGAGATCAGGACCGGAAATGAAATCGACGCCACGAAAGATGACGTTCGTAAGTATCATCAGTAGTCTAGTTAGTCCATTGCTGATGCACCACAGAGAAGTTGCCACGCGTGGAGATTACAATCCGCACACGGCAGCGGGCTCGGAGACTGCAGTACGTGTACGTTGAATAACAAGACAATGGTCACTAGCGCTGTACTTCGGTATTTGATAGAGTCACCGGACATAAGAAGAATGGCTCAATTACAGCCATTAACATGAGAATTACGGTAGCCTAGTGAATTTGTGCTACGCCTATTAGTCCTGGGGTCTGGGGCTCAAATCAAGCTGAACACTAATGGATTTTTCTAATCAAAAAGAGTTTTGAAGAGATTTCTGCTGATGTATGAATGACACTAGTCATCATATGGATTGTAGGCGCTCCGCAGATGACGTCATTCGATCATCTAAACTCGCTCCAAAGATATATTTCCCGCAATAACAGCAGACTATATTTTTACGGGAGAGAAAATTTTTAGAACTATGTAAGCCGCGAGAGTTAATTGCGAGGCGTGGAAGAGTGAGAGGAATTCCGGAATAATACGTTGATGATTACACGGGTGCCCTCAGTGCCTTTCTCTTTCGAGTACTCCTGGGGCGGGGGCTAAACTCGCTCCCCGGCGCCTGGAGGTCACATTTTAGCCACACATATCATTCTTTCACAGAGAATTCGAAGGCAGTAATCGTGCGAAGTGACGACGGCCGCGAAGCAACCATCACGTTCTCGCCAGACTTGCAGGAGCAAGAAAGACTTATTCAGATATATACGGTAAGTAAATTCAGTACAAATTTGCTCTCACTAATCTATGACTTAGTCTGGATTTTGAAATACTGGGTATAATACTTCAATATTTTGGATGATAATCTCCTCATATTGAATAATAATCGTTTATTTTTTCTCCACAATACATTAAAATTAATTTGGTATAATAATATTTCTTGTGTAGTGGAGACTGGAGCGTGCACTAGGTTGAACCTGTGTTACAAGTCTCCAGGCTTCCAATTCTGACCAATAAACATTATCGATTAACAAATTATAGCTATACAATTTATACATTAGCAGATAAGACTATTATGTATAATAATTACATAAACAAGTGTGTAGATAAACAAACAAATAAATGGAACATAATATAGAAGCAACAGGTAGCAAGCCAGATATACTAAGTTGGCCAATATATGTGCGTGTGTGCGCGCGCACGCGCACGCGTGTGTGTTTGTGTGTGTGTGTGCGTGTTGCGTGTGTGCGCGTGTGTGTGTGTGTGTATCTAGAAAATCACTTGCATAAGTTTTTCAGTAACATCATAATCTATAGATCTCAACCAGTGGTGGACCCTTTGCTTGCATTGTAACTTTGTCAATGAATAAATCCCTAAGGATTTATTTAGTTTATTGTATATGTAACTGCTTAGAAACTGGTAAAATCGTTGAAAAATTTTATATTTGAAGCAGGGTATGTGCAAACAACATCTTTGCGTCTTTTGATAGCCAGAGCTGTAGGATCATATGGTAACTGCTTGTGTTTACGGATAACAACGGTCACAATGAAAAGTTGTCGAACTGTTAGTAGTTCACATTGTTGATAAAGTTCTTTGGTTGGGAAACGGAAGGGAAGATATTGACTAACTTTTAATACGGCTCTCTGGGCTCTCATGCACCATCCCAACACGAAATACGGTAACTCAGAATAGATTGCACAAGTGAAAAATTAACACAATTTAATTACATCTATCTCAGCAACATGTCGAAGACTTTTAAAGATAAATATCATTTTACGGATTCTTGACGTGAGTGAATGAATGAAGTCTTTGTCTCATTATCTTCGTATAATGCTGATGTAAGTCAAATCTGATACCCGACTGCCTTTGACGTCACTCTATTGTCTAACTTCACATATCCTATTCCGTACGCATATTAGTAGAAGTAGTATATTAAAATTGCCAATTAATTTTTAATTTATGAACAATTATGAACTAATGATACAGAAGACAATTAATGTAACGCTTCTGTTACATCACACATCACAATCTTAATTATATGTATAGAGATGAATTGTAAATAAAATATATTTGTGAATATATTTGGCAACACGTGACAAAGAGTTAGGTATATTTATTACCACAGTGGATCCCGAAGCTCCTGAATTGTCGACGAAGGCTACCCACACCCTCATAGTTTTTAGTCACTAGGAATCTGACACGACTTGCAAGCCGCCCACAACTTGCGGTAGTCACACGTAGGCTTATATTTATTAATTTAACCACGACATTTTAATGCTAATGCTACTCCCGTGATTGTGCACCGGCTCACATACCCGTCCATAACCAAGCCCTCGATGCGGCAGAAAGCATCAGCATTTTTCCAATCATGAAAGGGTACAAGGCTTAAATATTGTAAAAAAACCTAGAAAAACGGGTTGAGCGCAATTGAATGAAACTTTCCGCGGCATCTCGCGCCGCTGTCATAATAACGGTTTACCTATCATGTATGTCTGGCTCTTGCGCTCATGGAGTACTTAGGCATTCGATTGGATTGAACTATAACTATTAACTATCGCGGGAAGTGCCTGATACCTACTCGCTAAAAACTACGAGTCCTTACGGCCTTGCTCTTTCTGAAAAACTTTAAATTCTCCTCCAGCATCTTAACACTTCGAAATTTTCACGGTGTCATGATATCATGAGGCGCTCAGGATTTTCTCCTGACCCAGAAATTGGCAGCGTTTACCGGCTTTTATGCGTGATCTCGGAGGCCTCCCTGTCGTTACATCTCCTTATACTGTTGTGAAAATGACTTCTGTTCATAGGAGAAATCAAAGGAATCGGCAGCTGTGACATCACACTCCTACTCGTGGTCGTACGACTCGGAACCCGTTCAAAAGGCGCCCGAAGGCGTGCTCGGTCAGTTCGTGGTCCAGTACGACGTCGATCGGCCCAAAGACGGCGAAGTTTTGGTAAGTCGTTTATTTTCTTTATATAGAACTAGCTTCTGCCTGCGCTTCGCCCGCGTGAGTAGTTAAAATAACAATAATAATGAAATATTATCCCACGGGAAAGTATTACTAGAATAAAAAGTAGAGTTATACTGACAGGTTTGTCTGTGTCTGCCAAGTCAGACGGCTGTCGTCTCATACTTAAACCCACTACAGCTACGTCATAAAATAAAGGTAAATTGACTATAATGTCAAATTGTCGCCGTTAATCGACGCGCAGGCACTTCGCTCACACCCGTACTAAGAGAACCAGTGCTGTCGTATTAAGCGCAGACACGGATATACATAGATGTTGCATTAGACGGGGCCTGATAAAGTCCTAATCGAATTATGGAAATTATGGAAACCACCCATGAGCATAACCTAACAATCACACGGCCGTGTCGTACCTTCGAACGATATTGTACGTGTGAAGGAGGGGAAGTAATCATAGTTGACTTTTTCAAATCTTGAGCATGTTTTTTTGTCCACCATCTAGATCAACGACGGATACTTCGTGCACTTCTTTGCGCCTGCGGACTTACCGCCGTTAAACAAGCACGTTGTGTTTGTGCTGGACACCTCGGGCTCCATGATGGATCGTAAGATAGTGCAGCTGCGCGAGGCCATGAAGACCATCTTGAGCGAACTGAACTCCGGAGATTACTTCAGCATTGTGGAATTCGAGTCCTCGGTCACGGTATGTTTAAATGAAACGCTTCCAACCTTGTTTATTCCGTAGACTTGATTTCAAAGAAGCGGTATAACTATTCTTTTTTTCTAAGTAGGTACCCACTATCATGAATTCTACCATGAATTTGACTGTCATTCATTTTACCATGTTATATATGACAAGTCATGAATTTCACTATGTTAGGTCCACGGGTTGACGATGAGATGGCAATTTAATTTTTTTGTGCGTCGTTTAAAATTATCTATCTGTCTATACTATTAGAAAATTGTTAAATGTCAAATTTTTTAAATTAAAGAAATTAAAAAAAAATCTAACCAGATCGACTAATTAAGGGCTTCTGAAACCAAATACATCGATGTTTGTTTGTTTGTTTGAGCTTTACGCAAAAACCAGCGGGTAGGTTTTGATCAAACTGTTACAGTCTTAAAGGTAGTATTTCGACTTAAATACTGCCCCATGTTTCATAAAAATCGGTCTATTAGAACTGAAAATACAGCTTGATCCCCGTTTTAGTGGTCGCCATTAAGATACGAGAACTTAAGTAAAAGTAGTTCTAAGGCTTTTTATATAAATCTAGGATTGTGTCGGGATTTCCCATGTAGCCGAAAACCGACATTCAAGCGGGCGGAGCCACGGGCTAAAGCTAATATTACATATATGGCGATTGTCTTGATTCTGAACTAAATCTGACTCCCACCACTTAATGGCAGAGAAAGCCGGTGTCGCCACGCCCCGTCTGTACTTATTACGGCATAGTGCTCTCTTGTGCTCAAATAATAGTTGCTTTATGTTATAGCTTATGTCTTTAATCCAGGTCCACGATCTCAAAGAGGCAGAAGGAGAGCCACCCAAACATCATTTCTCGTACTACGATTACGATAGGAACACGACCTTAGTACCTCCGTCGCAGGCGACGCCCGAAAACATTGAGAAGGCCAAGGTTATTGTCAGCTGGCTGCAAGCATCCGGAGGTGAGTGTAAACCTTTATCGGGTAAATAATAGGTATATTTGCATTGTTTCTCTGAAAAGATAATATTCGTCCTTATAGTAGCGGAGTTCAAACGGTAACATTTAAAAAACAAAAATTAATTTCAAAGTGATCGCGGCTGACCGGTCAGCTGGCCGCTATTTAGCTCAACGTTTAACAATAGCTATACAACGAGGAAATGCGGCTGGCGCTACGGGCACCGCACCGGCCGACAAGAGTGCACCTGTCTTAGAATATTTATAGCTTTAATTATGGTTTTATTCTATTTGTATGTAATGTAAACATAAATAAAAATGGTTTACAAATTATAAGCTGATTTCATATAATAGTTCTCATTAGCTGCAGCGCCAACTGATCTAATCTAGTCTTTACGATTATAATCCCTCTTTGTTCTGTGTCTTTAATTACAAGTTTGGCACCACAGCTTTCATTTAAATTTGATTAAAAATGAACTTATAATCATTTTATACTCAATTTAAAATATTTATTTTAGCATCAGCTTAAACGACTAAATAATGTTTAATTTGTTTTCGAAATAATAATTGTAGATTTTCAGTTCGTTTTAATTTGCATGAACTTTCGTATAAAAAATTTTTGCTTTTATCAATCAAACCTTTCTGATCCTTTAGAGATATGGTCGTGATGTTATAAACAAACATTTGTATAGCAATTAATTTTTATAAATAAAAACCAATTGCTGTTCAAATATTTGTTCGCGCATCACTTCAAATCGGCTGCACCCATTTGGCTAATCCTTTTTTATTGTATTTGTCATTCTCAGGACAAGGTTCGTATAAGACGAAATATTTAAAAAATCATACGAATAAGTGAAAAATTTGAGTTTAAAAATTGCTATAGAAAAAAGTGAGTGAAGACAGAAGGATAACACCTACTTGGGAGATGTTAACATATGTACATATATTGACAGATTGATTTTTATTTCTTTACAAGACAGAAGACTGGCAATTGTTATCATTGTTGTCACGAACACACGATGAATTGCCTTCAGGCTTGATTTATTTCATTGTTTTTTGTAAAATATTTATAAAATTGTTATATGTCAAATTTGGTAAATCAATAATATTAAAAAAAAAACTACTCCGATCGACTAATTAAGGGCTTCTTTATTCGAGCTTCACGCAAAAACCAGCGGGTAGATTTTGGTTAAACTATTACAATCTAAAGGTATTATTCCGACTTAAATACTGCGACAAGTTTCATCAAAATTGGTCCAATAGAATTGAAGATACAGCTTGATCTTTGTTTTAGTAGCCGCCGTTAAAGTACAAGAGATCAAGTAAAAGTGGTTCCTAGGTTTTTTTATATAAATCTGTGATTGTGTCGGGATTTCCTATGAAGCGAAACATGGACAAACACGCGGGCGGAGTCGCGTGCAAAAGCTGGAATTCAATATTAATTTGGAAATTAATATTGTTAAGGCTTCCTTGATCAAATAGATTGATTATTCTCCATTTCTGCAAACATAACAGGGCCTTTAAAATTGAATTGATGATCCCGTGACTCGCAGGATAATGGTGATAATTTACACGCCCATTGCGCTGGTGTAGCCCCAACTATGTAGGAACCACACAGCAAACAAAAAGCGCAACTGTTTAAAAGACATTATCTCGCAGGTACCAACATCGGACAGGCGTTAGACGTGGCCGTACAACTGATCAATAAGGGTGTCGACTGGAAACTGCCCGAAGCCAACGCGACTTCCTCACCCGCACCAATCTCAGAAGTTCCCGGCACTACCGATAATCCTACGACAAGCCTTCCTGCCAGTGAAACCACCCAAATTGTTACTGAGAAGACTGAAGAAAAGAAAGGTGTTTTACATATGATTTATCTCCGTGTTATTTCCAAACTTTCATTTCTTAAATGATTTTTTCTAATTCTATATTTAATTTTTTATACGAATCTAATGTGAGAAAAAAAGTTGACTGTACAAATGGTTTGAAAGTTATCTATTATCATAGTAATTGTATATTGTTCTTCATCTACAATCTATATTCGTCCTCACTACAGTGGCACGAACCTCCCCTAATCAGGAGTGGGATTAGGCTATATAGTCTACCACGCTGGCTTCGTGCGGGTTGGTAGACTTCACGCATCTATACAGGCATGCAGGTTTCCTCACGAAGTTTTCCTTCTCCGTTAAATACATTGGTGTCTACAATGGTGCTGATTTTGTTGTAACAGAACTTAACTAAATTTAGTCCGTCCCTATTTTTTTCTAATGTCAAACGCTAAATAAAACCAGATTGCTACAATCTTGATGCTGTCAGTTTCGTTTAGACACGTCTAAATAAAAAGATTTAGACGCGATCTCGGAACATACGGACTAACGATACGCAAAAACGCAACATTTTTTTTAACCTTTCAACAGAAATGTAGGTCGGTACTCGCTATAAATGTTTATTATTTCGTTTTGGCGTTTGACATTAGAAAAAGATAGGGAGAAACTAAATTTAGTTAAGTTCTGTTACAACAGAGTCAGCACCTAATTTAGACCAGACCATACATAAATTAGAAATAACTCAGTGGTATGGGACCGAGTTCGAACCTACACCCAGTCGATAAATAGCCATGTCTGTCACCGCTGCACCACCAACGTACACGTGTATTGTTATATTATGTCATACCAACATGATGATAGATTCGCGGTCACAGTTATTTTTTTCCTATAAAAAAATAAATATTTTCCTATAAATATTTTTTTTTTATAATGTGCTACTTTTTTTACTAAATTTTTTAATTACTTTTTGCGGCGTCCGCCTTGGCCCTTGCGCCCGAGCGCGGGAATCACGTGAGCAGTCATCCGCGGATAATGTGCTACTCACTGCGTTACGTGGTTAGCCAAGACCGGTTTTGAGTTTCGGACGGACATTGTAAGTTCAGTTTTTACAGATACCAAAAAATTGGAGCCCATCATCATTTTCTTGACGGACGGCGACCCCACCGTCGGCGAGACCAACCCCAAACGCATCATAACCACTATCGCCGAGAAGAACTACGGACCGAACAAGGCCACCATATTCTCTCTCGCATTCGGTAAGTGCTTCCGTAGCTGTGGATCCCGCTGCGAACAAAAGGATGCGTGTATTACATTGTACACGCGTAAGAGGTGAAACTTTTAATTATAATATCATTTCTGTATTTTATTCGATGGTAAAATAAATATATTAGATAAGAGCAAAGGAAAATTAACGTTACCGCCATCCAGCCACTAAAATATTAGTTAGGTTGGTAGTTCAACAGACGTCAATATAAAAATGAAATTTCTCTAAGTTGGTAGTATGTACGCACGGGAACGTTTCTGAATTGTTAAAAAGCCGCCGGCTGAAATATAAAAATAAAATTTGATTACTCGTTTGCATAAAAACAACACAGTTAGCGTTTTTATATTTTAATACCGTAAGTAATTTCTTCTCACCGTGCCAAAAAACAAATTCACTTCAAAAGAAACGAAATGTGATTTTATGTGATGATACATCCTATTATTTGCACGTAAATCTTTGACAACACACCGCTTTCATTCCCTAAAAACTTCCAGCTTAAATAAGTGCATAGTTGGTGAATGACTGTCTATTTACGTACTATATATACTTATTAAGTACATAGTTGGTGGTTTATGATTTACGTATATACTTATTCGAATTATCAGTATAGTTATGTACATCTATTTTTGTGTCCGTTTGTGTTAGAGCTTAAAGAAAAGAATTATTTAGGTTTTTACCAGATGGGTTATACCACAGTAGTTAGTGCGTAGGCACTAAAACTAAGCCTAAATATTTACTCGTAATGATGTGCGGCGGCAGGCGAGGACGCCGACCGCAAGTTCCTGCGCAAGGTGTCGCTGCGCAACGGCGGCTTCATGCGGCACATCTACGAGGCGGCCGACGCGGCGCTGCAGCTGCGCGACTTCTACCGGCAGATATCTTCACCGCTGCTCGCCGACGTCAGGTTCACCTACCCCAAGGATCAGGTACTGTCTACAGTTTCAAACAAACGAAACGTCTCTTGTGATCAAGGAAAATCTCATGAATTATTTCGTTATAAATTCTTTATTTTTCACAACCTATTTTGTGTGTGCCGGTATAATAGTAGCGCCGCTCGGTCTCCTCCCGCGGGCGCTCCACGAACCAGCCGAGGGATGCACCGGCGTGATGGACGGAAACATTATCCCGTTATTCAATCGAAATCGACTCCGATCTCCAAGACACCTACCAAGTGTGGAGATTATGCCAAATCCCTTTTTTTTTAAAGAAAAGACCCGTGTTCAGCGATGGACTTCCTAGGGCTGATAATGATATGAGAAACATGTATTTTTTTTAAAGACACCTCCCGCATTAGGATTAATTCCTGTGTCGCGGGGACTTTACTAACATTCAAATAACGGGAACACAGAACACCCCGACTCAGAATAACAATTTGTGGATTACACAAAGTCGTTGTCCCGTGTGGGGATCGAACCCACAACACTCGGAAGCGCAGTGGAAAAGCGACCACTTAAACCACTGCGCCATCCGTGCAGTCAAATAATGTTTACACGGTTTTGATGGTACGTGCGCCAGACGGTACGGCGCATGGGAGGATGTGATAGGCCTTCGGGTCACTCACCATCTCCGACCCTCGGTGATCCACTAACCATTTAAACCAATAAATGAACTTTTAACTAAGTGCTACTGTTAAATAAAAGGCTTGATAACTTATACTCCTTGTAATTACTTATTTGTAGGAATAGCACACATATAAC
>WUAW01004553.1:216-13830 GCA_017165845.1 Thaumetopoea pityocampa | reverse complement strand
ACAGGAAACGGAAGTTTCTTTTATTTTATTTTAACAGATACAAAATATAAATTTACTACAGAATACTAACAGCTACCTCATTTAAAAAATTATATCTTTTCACAAATGGAATTTGGAGTTCTTATCGGCTGCGAATTCGCGCCATTTCTGCCAGTGTCCAGAGTATATACATTTCCAAGTCATATAATATTTTTTCAAGTTAACAAAAGAAACAATAAAATATCGGTGTGTCATATTTTATTGCTTCTTGGGAGTTGTGAAGTACCACTTTGTCCAGACAAAATGCTGGCAGGCCTATATTGTCTTGAAAAAATACGGTCACTTGTTATGTTAGCTACAGTTTTATTCCGATGTCTTTTTCACTATTATTGTCGATTAATTCAAAAAACAACACCAAATTTATATAATAAACATCACAATAAATTAATATAAAACGTTAAAACTTCATGTGATGCTTCACTCAGGTTGCCGCCAAAACTCGAGTTTGGAGTTAACGCATGACCGTGTATCTGTTAAGGTTAAGGACAGCACGCTGACGAAGCACAACTTCCGTACGTTCTACGCGGGCTCAGAAGTGGTGGTGGCCGGCCGCGTGGAGGAGGCGGCGGCGGAGGTCACGCCGCACATCTCCGCCTTCTGCGGGGTACGAGACGGATACGACAGGGTCAGTAGTGTGAATGTGTTCGGAGCTATTATTACTTTATAAAAAAACGTTCCACTGTATGGAGATACCACCATGATTTTTTTTTTAATTTAAGGCAGTTTATTATTATCAATAATACATTCATGTGTTAATTCTAATTTATTAATCATTACCAGGCCTTCCCAGACTTTCTTTCTAAAGGCGTTGATGATAAATTATTTTTTAATTAGTTTGTACTATCGTGCTTGACCTAAATAGGTTATTACATATTATGTGCTTAAATAAGAAATATAAGGTACCTAGTCCATCAATGATTGAAGCCAAAGTTAATTTCGAAATTTTGAATTTTAATTTGGCTTATACAGATAGATTATTAGCAATAAGTATATAGAAATGTACTAACTACCATTAAAGTTAAAAACCATCATCAACCCATCAACTGTCGCGCTTCGAGGCACGGGCCTCCTCTCAGAACGGAAGGGTGGGCCTTAGTTCACACGCCGCGCGCCGCGCCCTCGAGAAAATCTTTCAGACCTACAGGTTTCCTCACGGGGTCTTCCTTCACCGTTTAAAACACGTGGTAATAATAATCAATACGCACATCATTTCGAAAAGTATCGCTATCACCGCTAAGTGATAAACAAAACAGCTAAAAATAACGATGTAATATAATGGTCTATCTATACTATTATTAAATTGTTGGATGTTGTACTCGGATGGACTAATTAATTTTGAAACCAAATCCGTCGATGTTTGTTTGTTTGTTCGGGTTTCACACAAAAACCAGCGGGTAGATTTTAGTTAAACTATTACAGTCTTAAAGGTACTACTCCGACTTAAATACTGCGGCATATTTCATCAAAATCGGTCCAGTAGAATTGAAGATACAGCTTGGTTCCTGTTTTAGTAGCCGCCGTTAAGGAACGAGAGGTCAAGTAAAAATGGTTCTTAGAATTTTTATATAAATCTATTATTGTGTCGTGATTTCTCTTGTAGTGGAAAACAGACTTTTACGCGGGCAGAGCCGCGGGCGAAAGCTAGTAACATATAATACGATGTTAAACAACAGGAGCGTGTCGTATTGCGTTACAGGTACACTACGACATTCTCCCGAAGGCACCCGTGGCCCAGGCCAGGCAGGCTTACTTGCCGTTGGAGCGCATGTGGGCTTACCTCACCATCAAAGAGTTGATGGATGAGCGCGACGCTGCCTACGACGATGAAAAAATCACTGATAAAGACGAAGACAATACTCCTGAAAAGAAAGCCCTAAAACTCTCCTTGAAGGTTAGTACACAATTAAACTAAGACATTCTTTTAAATACACAACTAAACTAAGACTCTTTGAAGGTATGCACCCAATCTAATACTTTCCTTAAAGGAACACCACTGAGCGGTCTCTCTTTAAATGTCAGTAGGTACAAATACAACTGATTTAAGACTCTGAAGGTATGTACGCAACAAGTTGAGACTCTTTAAATAAATAAATATCTCCCTTTTTTACTTAGCGTCGTAGATCCCGGTGTTTGGTGCCAGAGACCACTTGGACTTTCACACAATAGTTAAAACGTTTTCCGTATGTTTTTAGTATTCATTCGTGACTCCGGTGACGTCGCTGGTTGTTGTAAAGCCCAACGAAACGAACGCAGTTAACGCTGAATCAGTTGACAAGGCCGGTTAGTAGTTAACTATATTTTCGTCGATTGAATGTGCTCCGAACTTGACCTTTTGAGAAACAAGTTGTTGATTAACTTACATCAGTCCCTTATCACGTCATTACTCGTCGGTGCGGAGTGTCTGTGCAGTCGGGTGATTACACAGATACTCCGTACATTTATTTTTTAACTACGTACCTAAAGTACAATAGGTATGTATTTAGGTATTACTTTTGTTACAAGTTTATACTTACAACTTTATTGAAATTTCTTATCTTAAGAATACAGATTGCTATTCTATTCTATTAAAAATTAAAACACATTAAAAAAAAGTAAATAAAAGTCTCCACACAAAGACGTGTGTCTTTGTGTGGTGACTTTTATTTACTTTCCATAATTATGTTTTTCTTTCTTAATTGTAATGTATAATGCTTATATTTACAATGTCACGCACTTGTCGGTGCCGCATTTCAAGAACGAATTTAATGACCTCGTAAATGAACGCACTTGAATGATATTTCTCGGATGTCAACGAATATAGTGTTTATTAGGTACTAGTTTTTACACGCGGCTCCGTACGCGCGAATGTCGGTTTTCCGCTACATGGAAATCCCGAAATTATCACAGATTTATATAAAAAAAAAGCCCTATAACCACTTTTACTTGAACTCTCGTACTTTAACAGCGCTACTAAAACAGGGATCAAGCTGTATGTTCATTTCTATTGAACCAATTTTGATGAAACATTCCCAAGTATTTAGTCAGAATAGTACCTTTAAGACTGTAACAGTTTGACCAAAATCTACCCTCTAGTTTTTGCGCGAAGCTCGAACTAACAAACAAACATCGACGGATTTGATTTCAGAAGCCCTTAATTAGTCGATCTCAGTAGCTTATTTTTAAATGTTTTTAATTTTTGAAAATTCGACATTTTACAATTTTATAATAGTATAGATCCTTAGTTCCCAAAGTGGTTCAGGTGGACCCCCATGAGTCCACGGGAGACTCGACGGGGGTCTACGTTGGCGTACGCAAATTTCCATAGTTAGATCTAAGCTTCACATTTTTTGTCGAGTTTTGGGAATATGATAGAAATGTAGCTGCTGGGGGTCCACCAGAACCGGCTAAATTTTGAAAGTGGTCTATGAGAAAAAAAAGTCGGGGAACCTCCGGTATACACAGTAACAAACTATGAATAAAATTGATATTTTAATTTCAGCTGGACCCTCTTACCTCAGTAACGTACAACGTGAGTATTAACCGTAATTTTAAATGTCAAAATATAGTATAACATATAGTATCAAAATATAGTATAGCACGACTATTTATTTATGAATTATATTTATTTATGATAATATTTATTTATTATATATGTATGGTCAGGTAGTACTCCGTCTTTGAGCCTGTCCTGCAAATAGACTTAAGTATATGGGTAAGCAACCCCGGCCCCACGAGCTACTACTGTCTCTTCCTACTCCTTCTGAGATAGTAGTATCCTATATCCTATAGTCCTTTTCCTAAGTTCCATATTCTTTGCTAAATATACCTTTCCCACATCATCCTTTTTCCTTTCCTCTCCACTAAGCCGTGGGAACGCAATGAGGAACTTTAACAATTTTGAACCACGTCTCGTTTCCCGCGGAGGCAAAATGTGGGCTGCGTATAGCCACTTTGATACATTAAGCGGTCGTGGCAGATTGAAAGAAGTGGTCTCTGCCTACCCCAATGGGAAAGAGGTGTGACTGTATGTATGTATGTAGTATGTACTATAGTCTCTGCCTATCTGCCTGTAGTGTATGTATGTATGTCATTTATGAAAACATCTGTTTAAATATTGGTGCCTACAGACCTTAGTCACTACATAACGCGGTCCCATTGATTAACAAGCATATTTGTAATACGTTCATGTTATGATAATTATGCGACTATCATAGAACACGATATATTCTCCATTTTTGTCTACTGAAATCGTGATAAAAGAGCAAATCTTTTATTGAGCAACACAGTATAGTTCAGGCGATTATAAAAAATTTTGAATTCAATCATAAAACAATAATTGCGGTGTTTTTAGTTTACCCGCGGGTTTTAAATCCTATAAATGTTCGCCCAACGAGTCGACGCCAAGATCGCGGTGCCATGTTTTTTTTTAAATTGTATCCATTTAATTAATCACATACGTATTTGTTTCATTTAATCCATTTAATTAATCACACACGTATTTGTTTGTACAGCGCTGTCCTTTAGTCTGAGCTCGCGTCCCATGGGTAGTTTGGGCTACAACGGCGGTTCAGTTTCTGCGTTTTACGCGTCCGACCGATTCATTTCAGGGCCTCAGTTTCACACCAGTAAGTACATGCATTATTTGATGTAACACAAGCCGTGGCGCGCGGCACCGCCCGCGTGCACTGCTCTATTCATATAATTATGTGTATGTACATTTGACGCGGTCGTTCCGTTGGGTACAATTCCGCTTTGTGGACGCTTACCTTAAAGTAACAACGTACGAGTATAACGCCTGCGATTCCACGTGTGTGCGCGTTATTTTTAATGCAATTATAATTTACACTTCTGCGCTGGTCTGCACTAATAATATAAAGAGGTAAAATTTTTAAGCTTCTTTGTAGCGTGCATTATCTGGAACACCTGATTTGATTCCAAAAATTCTTTCTCTAATTAGAAGCTATTATACATGACCCCTGAGCGGTTTAGTTTTTATTCTGATAGTTTGTTTTCAGTGCAATAATGCGACATTTATACACGAAGTCGGAGAAAGAAAAAACCGTTTGGCTGCTTTATCGTCTTACACCGGATAACGAGTCGTATTAAAGTTAATATGATGTATGTAACAAATATAGGTCTGGAATAGATCCACCAAAAGGTCACATTATAAATGCGAAAGTTTGTGGGTGCGTGCGTATATACAGTATATTGTTAGTTCATGTTGTAACGGCTCAACGGATTTGATTGAAATTCGGATTGGAGATAACTTATATTCTGCATCACGACATAGGATAATTTTTATTCCCTTAATACATACATTACATAATGCGTTTCCTTGAGATAATAGTTGAATTTTAATGTTACTTTAGTTAAAAGTAACATTAAAGTTCAATTTAATAAATTAACATGACTATTTGTTTTACTACATTGAGAATAGCTATACCATCTTACACCTAACTATTAAGGTACCAATTTTTCTTAGCGGGATATGTAAAAATATATAAAAATTGTTACAAGTCATATTGTCAAAAATCAAAGTTATTTAAAAACAAACTACTCAGATCGACTAATTAAGGGCTTCTGAAACCAAATCCGTCGATGTTTGTTTGTTTGTTCCGGTTTTTAATTAATCTGTTACAGTCTTAAAGGTTACTATTCCAACTTAAATAATGCGGCATGTTTCATTAAATCGGTCCAGTAGGTTTGATTGATTAGATTGATCCTGGCTTTAGTAGCTGCCGTTAATGTACGAGGAGTCAAGTTAAAGTGGTTCTAAGGCTTTTTATATAAATCTATGATTGTGTCGGAATTTCTAATAGCTTAAAACCGACATTCACGCGGGCGGAGCCGCGGGCAAAAGCTGGTGTAAAAATATGATTAGTTATGTAAAAAAATGTTCTTGTTGCGCCCTAGGCTTGATATCATCTTTGCAAGAAAATCTTCACGCAGATGTCGCTGTTGAAGAAGACTATGTGGACGGTGAGACTAACAGTATAAATTAAACCATTAAACACAACACACACTTGGTATTAAGACGCAGACGCATCAAAATGTGCTGTTATATAATTTACAGTTTTCTTTGTATCTTTATTAATATTTGGATCTTATCACACGATCCGCCCTTATTGTTATTATCCTTCCGATCTCATCATTAACGGGAGCAGATGACCGACGGTATTATTGTATTATGGAGGCTCCACATAACACGTATTTTAAAACTAATTAGTTCTAATTTATTTACTACTAAGTATGAGCTCACCGTTTTCACCGTAACATTACCCAGACTTGAGCCCTGACTGCTGTCATTGCGTGGGATATAGTAGTTGTAGAGTGGGTTAAGGTAATAGACTATCGCCTAACGTCACCCCGGTGCGCTAATAAAACTAAATACACTATTATAATAAATAATACACTAATATTATACTAATAAAATACACTATTCACAAAGGCTTGCGTCAGAAGGTGCAAAAAAACGTGCAAATGAGACAGCACACATGTTCTCTTTTCGCACTTGCACTGTTTATGGGTGACGTCACAAAGACGTAGAGGCGCGTTGTTTGTTATCGATATCGACGCATGTTTATCGATAACAATGGGTTTTAAGCGGGCTATTTTGAATGTGACAAATAAAATTGTTTATTCGTAGTACTTATTTAATGTTATTATTATATTCTTACAAAACAATATTTGAGGCTGACCAAGAGCGTCGCCTTCGTCGTCGGTTTAGCTATCATCATCGGCGACATTTATTATTAGCCGTCCGTATAAATACGAGTTTTTCAAGTCCCGTCCTTGCAGAGCTCCCGCGTGACGAACACATTTTTGCCAATGTTCTACAGTTACATTTTCAATAGCATCATCTGTTAATTTTTCCACATCAGCTATTTTAAACGTGTTATTTTTTTCTGCGGCTTCTCTTGAGGGGGATTTGGCCGTAGTCTACCACACTGGCCTAGTGCGGGTTGGTAGACTTCACACGCCCAGTTTGTATTAGGGCATGCAGGTTTCCTCACGCAGTTTACCTTCTTCGTTAAATACATTGGTGTCTACAATATAGACCGTACATGAATTAGAATTAACTCAGAGGTACGGGGCCGGCTTCGATCCCACGACCTTTCGATAACAAGTCGTGTTTGGCACCACTAGACCATGAATAAACCAGAATAAACTAATGAAACGATAAACAAACTGTTTTCTTTTTGTTTGGAGTTATCAGCAGTAAGTACCGCCGATGCCTTTTGACTCTGCGAAAACAATGTGCAGTTTATGTTTTATTTCAATTGTTCTGGGTTTACAGTAAGCAACTGTCGTTCGAATTCTACACCCTCACTGGTGGACGGGGGGGAATCCGAGTCACACTATTAACCTAGCCTTAGTCTTTAGTTAGGAGAGTTGACTCAAGATCATATGCTTTTCATCCGTTTTAACTGGTCATAACTAAATTGATGTTACACTATAGAGACCTAATATGAAACATGGAATGAATAAATCTTTGTATAAACTTTTTCATAATCATCATCATCCCCAATCTATATTAGTCCCCACTATACGAACCTCCTCTAATCAAGAAGGGGATTAGGCTGCAGGGGATGCTGAAGGGGATTGTTTGTAAAAACAAACCGATGCGGGCTGCAGCTTTCCTCACAAGTGTTCGTTCTCTGTTGAGTACATTGGTGTCTACAACTTAGACCGAACAGAAGTTTGAAATAACGCTGTGATACGGGGCCGGGTCGAACCCCTTCTGACCTTGAGTCGTGTCTAGCACTACCGGACCACCAACGACCTTATGAATTTCTTTCTTTTATATCCAAAGAGGCGTTCCATCAGCCGATCCCGACTACGCCACTGATCATGTTGCCCACGAGCCCTAAGCCTAGTTTATCTGAGTTCCGGCTGCAGAATTACACCTGGGTAGAGTCACTGTTGGACAGCGGATCGGACTCCATCACGATGGACTCAAACGGTACCACTGTCAGCCTGAAACTCTCCAGGGACACTATCGTGAGTATATCCTAATATTAATATTATAAATGCAAATTACGCAAAACGGCTGTACCGTATCTAATGAAAATCGTAAAATAATTAGAACATGATCCTTTCTTGGTAATAAGCAACGCTACAGGCGACATCTGAGCTAATAGATAATTATATCAGTTTAAATAGGAGACTTAAGTATAAGAAAATACTCGTTACCAAGGGTGGAATCAAAATTGGTGGAGGGCAGAAACAGAGAAATTCTTAAAAATAGTCCGTCGAAAATTCTGCCTACCCTGCTAAGAATAATTAAGGTCATCTAAAAAGCCATTCACACAATTCTTGTATATAAACTGCAGTGGGTGCTGGTAGGCGCTAACGGTGTTCAGTTTATGTGCAGGTTCATTCGTTCATTCATGTGGTGGCTAATTAATGTGCAGATTCATTCGTTTATTCATTTGGTGGCTAATTCTTGTGCAGGTTCATGTGTTCATTCATTCATTTATGTGGTGGCAAATTCATTTGCAGGTTCATTCGTATCGTGGCTAATTCATATGCAGGTTCATTCGTTTATTCATGTGATGGCTAATTCATGTGCAGGTTCATTCGCTCATTCATATGGTGGCTAATTCATTAGCAGGTTCATTCGTTCATCCATTTGGTGGCTAATTCATTAGCAAGTTCATTCGTTCATTCATATAGTGACTAATTCATGTGCAAGTTCATTCGTTCATTAATGTGGTGGCTAATTCACATATGTAGGTTCATGCGTTCATTCACGTAGTGGCTAATTCATATGCAGATTCATGCGTTCTTTCATGTGGTGGCTAATTAATGTGCAGGTTCATTCATTCGTTCATGTGGTGGCTAATTCCTGTGGAGGTTCATTCGTTCATTCAAGTGGTGCCTAATTCATACGCAGGTTTATTCATACTTTCATGTGATGCCTAATTCGTGTGCAGGTTCCAAAAGAGAGCGACGGTGACAAGCAGTGCGCGAGTGCGGTGGAGGGCGGCGCGGGGGTGTGCGTGTACCTCACGCGATGCGAGCCCGCGCGGAACATCAGCGTCGACGTGTACAGAACTACCTACTGTTCCATCAGTCAAGGGTAACAAGCTCCTTGGAACCATTCAGTTTTTATCATATTCAAGAACCAACGAAATCTAAACGCAACAGAAGACCCAACAAGTTGCTTGCGTCAGCAGCTGTCTGTGGATTGAAGGCTTCCCCTAAATTAGATTTTTATTCATTATCCCCAGACCATATTTGTCTCCACTAAGGAGCACGGACCTCTCCTTATTAGGAGGGAGATGGGACCGTAGTCTACCGCATTGGCCTGGTGTGGGTTGGTGGACTTCACATACCTATGCGGGCATGCAGGATTCCTCATGAAATTTTCCTTCTCCGTAAGTACATTGGTGTCTACAATGTAGACTATACATACATACAATTACGCCTTTTCCCGGGCTCTCCGGCGGGGCATCCCGACCGGGCTTCTACGTGTAAAACAGTGGGTCTTGGTAAGGTCTCCGTGACATTTACTGGGATGATGTCAGATGCCAATCAATCATCTGAATTCGGGACGAATTAAAATACATGTATACATACCTATACACATACATACCTACAAAAACATACAATCACGCCTTTTTCTCTGGTTCTCCGACGGGGTATTGAACTCGGTCTCCTGCGTGACAGGTGGGGATACTGACTACTACACTACCGAAGAATTAAAGGGTAGGCAGAGACCACTTGTTTCCACTTGCTACGAGCAAAGTGGCTTTCCGTAGCCTACTTTTCGCCCCCGTGGGAAACGAGGCGTTTCGAGTGGCGAACCACGACGCCGCCATTTTTATACAGCACTGTACATAAGTTTGAATTAACGGGACCAGGATCGTGTCCGGGACCTTTTCAATCGCGGGCTCGTGCTTAACACCACTTGACCACCAATGTACAAAAGTCGATTTTGATTACGCTTACTTATTTCTTTTTTAACGTTTTCAGATACGCGGGTGTTTGCTGTCCGCAGAACAAGGTCGACTTATTGGTGTAATACGCCCAATGTACCTATGTATTTTGCGAAATAAAAGACACTCGACTCTCTCATATCACTCGGTTACTATAAAACTCAATATAGACGAATAGTTTTGTCGTTGCGACTTGATCTCGGACTAATCACAGATGATATGTGGCAACGACCTAGAGCAACCTCCATTGCTCATACGTAATTATAACACTATTATAAGACACTGTTAACATTTAATACAGAAATAAAACTAGAAATACTTGTATTTTAATACTTTGGTAAAATATTGTACGCACGTCAGGGAAGGTTTCGAATTTTTAAAAGTCAAGACATCAGCTAGTAAAGGATAAAATTGTTTATTAACTATTAAACTGACTAATGAGTAACGTTCAGATAGAGAAAACAAATAATATATTTTTAATAATGAAATAACCATAATTCTTCATTCAAAATTTTTTACAGAAATTATTGCTTGATACTATTTGAAATTACACTATAGTGTACCGCATATTGGAAATATCTTCTGCCCCTGAACTTAATAATGAAATTAAATCCATTAAATTTTTAAATTTAACTGTATCGTAACTGACAGCATTGCATTTACTTATCTTTACTATTATGATTTCAAACAGGAAAATAATTTGTTTGGACTTGATAAATCAATGTGTTCTATTCTATTGTGTGAATATTCGAAGGCACAGGTGTTAGTTTAAGTATATCAGAGGTATGTAGTGACAATATGTTGGAAGCTTACATGACCTGCTGTTGTGATGTGTATACCTGGAGTTCATTTTGTACAACTGAGCTTAATAAATGTAAGAATTTTTATCATCGAGTTTTATTACTGAAACCCCTAAAGCGAGGAAGATCCTACTAACAGCTTGTGGTGCAATCAGCTGTTAGGTATATCTATACTCTAATCATAAATGTAAACAAAAATGTTCGTCTAGTCGCGCTAAACACGACCGCGATCAAAAGGTCGTGAGTTCGACGCGGTCCTGTACCATGGAGTTAATTTCAACGCATATACATACGGTTTACATTGTAAACGACAATGTACTCAACAGAGAAGGAACATTTCATGAGGATTTCGGATGAGTATATGAAGACGGCCCACCCGCACTAGGCCAGCGAGGTAGATTCAGCCTAATCCCTCTCTTGATTAGGGAAAGACCGTGCTCTTGTAGTGGGGACGAATATGGGTTAGGCATGAAACAATTTTTTTTTATGCTTAATAATGGTACATTTGTACCATTCCAGATAAATAAGTTCCGTAAAACTAAATTATAAATAACGGATTTTTAAGAAGAGGCCCGTTACATTTTTTCAACGCTTTTCAAGTTTAGATATGTTTTAGCAAAACGGGCGGCCGTGGCCCGTCGATATGTACCGTACCTATTGGATTGAACATGATATTCATACTCTGCCGTGCGGGAATAAGCGCTCTTGATCCATTACAATAATTATAATATACATTTTAATTGTTTTTAGTATTTCATCCACACTAATATATAAAATACCATTCGGGTAAATTATAATATAAAAAATTACTCGACAAGCCAAAAGAAGGATATTTTTTTTATATTAGACAAAAGATAGAAAATGTTTATTTGACAAAGCTAAAATCAAGATACAGATAAAAAGAAAAAAAAAACTGTAGCAAACGGGAACCCAGCTCAGCACAATGCCAGGCAGTATAATCGACGCTAGTATTCTGCTGAATCCCTGGTATATTAAGGTTTCGTGATAAGGCTGGCAGGTCGCAATGATATTAGTAGGTGCATGTGAAGCCGCAGCTAAAACAAAACTCTGACATGGCCTAGAATACTTTTTACTCGACTGTGCCAAAAGGAAGATGACACCGGTCCACAAAATAAAAAAACATGTGTGCTGGGGGTCAGACCATATTTCTCTTGTGTACCTATTTTTTCTCGTTGAATACGAATCTGAAGTCATGATTGAAGGACAATGTACAAAATTTTGAGAAAACTTATAAAAGCCATGATCTAGTAGTTTTCTAATAAGAAAAAGGACAATACTCTTTTCTTCGAATGGTTTTTGTTTTTCTCTGTAACAAGCAAATAGTACTTTATAAATATGTGTTAAAGTGTGTTCTTTGGAGTCTTGGAGATCATGCATTGGTGAAATATATTTTTTATTTTGTTTCTTTTTACGCGGTTGGTTCAAGTACCGCATAAACCTGCTACCGAAGATATTATAAGAGAACAATTTGGCATTTTCAACTCTTTTTACACACAAACTAGAACTATTTACACCATCATATAAGTGATTTACACCAGAGGTTCCCAGACTTTTTTTTTCTTATAGACTACTTTCAAAATTTAGCTGGTTCCGTTGTACCCCCTGCAGTTACATTTCTACCATATTCCCAAAACTCGAAAAAAATGTGAAGATTAGATCTAACTATGGAAATTTGCGTACGCCAACGAAGACCCCCGTCGAGACCCCGTGGACCCCTGGGGGTCCACCTGGACCACTTTGGGAACTGAGGATTTATACGCGCGACGGCGGAATGCCCACTGGACGGGTATTCATCGCCGCTCGATTAGTAGCGGTCATCTGACCATTTTATGACTAGAGGGAAACACTTAGCGGCCGAGCGTATTGTTGTATATTCTCTCATAATGTCTTTATCTGCTATTATGGAGTGTTTAGACTGCAATGACAACTGCCCTTTAATAGAATGACTCGTTTAGTCAACTTTCGTGGTGTCGAAACCAACATAGGTGTGCTGTTTTGCGGGGAAATACTAGAATAAGAGGTTGATGCCGTAGTACGTCACGACATATTGATGTTGTCCCTTTGATTATTTAATGTCTAGATAGAGCGTCGCCATAGAATTACACACAAACAGGTTAACTATTTTAAGAATGTATATGCGTGCCGCAGTTACTGTGTGACTTATTTTTTGTATGTGTGTACAATGATACAAGTTGCTACGACATCTCCCATAAAATCGTATAATTATTTATTTGAAAAACGAGACTAACAGAAAGCTAATTTAAATTAGTTTGACAATATTTTAACTTCTGGCATTTAATACATGGAAATAATAAATTTCTTAAAAATTTGATTATTAATTGAAGACCTGTAAATATTTCTAATTAAATTTTAATTATAAATATAACAAGTAAACAAAGTCACGGATAATCGTTAGTGTAAACTAAAACAAAACAAAACTCAATGACGGTCTCTTTGTATGTGATTTTTGTTGGACTATGGGCGAAATTGTCCCCACCCACCAACAAAAATTAAATGTAGCTCAATTGATAGATCTTGGCAAGATGATATTTTTTTACTATGGTGACGTTGCCCAAATGCTTGGGGTTCTAATGTTATATTACATTTAAACAAATATTTCGTTGACGTATTATTGACGACTAATTCCAAAATACTTATTTATCTATCTATTCATTAGTGAATAGCGGCGGGCGGGGCGGCGCATGCACATACACAATAAACCCCTCCCCCGCTCCCCGACCCACACTCAGGCAGGTAGTCGCTCGAACCTGAGTCACAGTACGTACGTTCGCTGCAGTATATGTTCACGTTCGTTCATTTCTTTCTGTGTTATT